>JAEKDQ010001095.1:0-69015 GCA_026937815.1 Etheostoma perlongum
GAGAGATATTTATGGATCCCAATAAATGGGAAATTACAGTGTTACAGCAGCAGCAAAATCAGTCACACAGCACAGAATATATTATAAATGAAATACTAGGATATTAAATATACATGAAATAATAATAGGAATAAAAAAAACAAGAACAAATATTTGAATATATGTTGGGAACACAAAAAATGTGTCACTAAAGTAATGATGCAGGTTGAACTCTGAAGTAAAACATCAGGTTTATGCAACATCCTTAAAAAGGTAAATGCAAGAAGATGTATGAAAATATCCTTCAGAGGGTTAAAAGTCTTCTTAGCAATACCATTTGGGATCATAAGTCTCTGCATTTGATTAATCTCAATGCCAGTGGTATTTGAACCGCACCTTTCATTACACGTCAACCCCAAAGTTCCCAGAATGCTCTTGATTGAGCAATCTTTGTAAATTTAGAGACGATGCAGCGCCAGGTGTTGTTGGGATTTACGAGACAGATGCTTTAACCAGCTTTGGAGCCACAGAACCTCCCTCCCAATACATAACAGGACATTTAACTTGCCATTTGCAGGACAAACCCAGGTGGAACTGATATCCCCTAATGAAGCTCCAGTTAGTCAGCGGCGAGCATGCGCATTTAATGTGAACAACAAGCGATGGGTGAGATGCTGCCGTCTTTATTGTTATTTTGCAGCTGCTGGAAGAAAACAAAAAAAAAAAAAAACCTCTGCATATTTCATCAGATGCACTTTCAAACCTGCGAGACAAACATGATCCAAAAGCAGTCAACTTCATAAGTTATGGCTCAGCCGTAAAGTCGTTCAGGAAAGACCTCACTTTTAATCAGTTCAGCTGTAATCCTAATACATGTACTCGCTGTGTATGACTGTCACATAGTCTCTCCTGATTTAAATATAGCTCACATGGTTCTCTACCCCTATATATATGATATATGAAATACTCCTATAATGATGGAGTCTAATAACCAAAGACTTTGCACATTTTATTGAGCTGTATAATAAATCTCTCCTGATTGAAATGTTTTCAGAGTTTTTTACTCAAAACCTTGTCTGTTAAAGATTGGACTTTAAATTCAACATCCATCCATCTTCATCCACTTATCCAGTATCGGGTCTCGGGGGCAGCAGCTCCAGCAGGGGGACCCCAAACTTCCCTTTTCCGAGCCCATCAACCAGCTCCGACTGGGGGGATCCCAGGCCAGGTTGGAGATATAATCTCCTAGGCCAGGTCCCAGCTGGTCGTCCCTAACCTAGTCCTGGGTCTCCACCTCCCCAGTCCTCCACCTGGTCCTGGATCTTCCCAGGCCTCCTCCCAGCTGGTCGTCCCTTCCCAGGCCTCCTCCCAGTCCCTCCACCTGGGTCTTCCCGAGGCCTCCTCCCAGCTGGACGTCCCTCCACCTAGTCCTGGGTCTTCCCCGAGGCCTCCGTCCCCCCAGTCCTGGGGAGGCCTCCCAGCCGCCCCTCTACCTAGTCCTGGGTCTTCCCCGAGGCCTCCTCCCAGCTGGTCGTCCCTCCACCTAGTCCTGGGTCTTCTCCTCCCAGCTGGGCTCCTCCCACCTGGTCCTGGATCTTCCCCGAGGCCCCTCCCACCTAGTCCTGGTCTTCCCCGGACTCTCCCGAGGCCTCCTCCACCTGGTCCTGGATCTTCCTGGCCTCCTCCCAGCTGATCCCCTCCACCTAGTCCTGGGTTTCTGGTTTGCTGCCGTCGTGAATATGAGTCTGCACAAATGCCAAATTATGTGAATTTTAGGGGTAGTATACAGTCTCGTAACTCCCCATAACTCACTAATTTATTAAACTGAGGACAATATTGTTGAGATATGAAGAGACAGAAATGAAACGGTGGATTTCTGTGTAGCTAGAAATAATTATTCAGTTGCACACACATGTCTGGCCTGAGGCTTGAGGGACTCAGGTGAACCAGATAGCTTATTAACCCTCCGACACACACACACACACACACACACACACACACACACACACACACACACACAGACCTTTAAAAGGGAGGCTTCAGCTTTTGACAGGTGGATTGAACAGGGTGTTGCACTCCATCTTTTCTCTGTTTCAAACCAGTGAAGCGCCAAAGCCTCATGGGAAAACGTACGGGGTGGTGTGGGGCTTCATCCGATTTCCCCATTATATCACTCGATCCATGTGCAACTTTACCAATTAAGTTGACGAGTCACACAGTTAGGGAAAGGAAAGGAATGGGAAGGAAAGAAAAAGAAAAAAGGAAAGACAAGGAAATGCCTCTGGGTGATGTGAAGAGAGAGAAGAGCGAGGCAGCAGAGACGACGTGAGAGAGGTAAGAGAAAAGGAAAAGAAAGAGAGAAAGAGGAGGTGAAAGAGGGAGTGGGTGATTATGGGTGGGAGGAAGGAGGTTTCACCCTGTTCTCCAGAAGAAGAAGACTGATGAGGAGTGTGGGGGTGCTGCCTTAATGAGAGGACGCATGCACACACACGCACACGCACACACACACACACACACACACACACACACACACACACACACACACACACACACACACCACTGACACAGCACAATTGCAACCAGCTGCTGCTGTTTTTCCGGACACAAGCAGTACAGCTGCGTTGTCACAGCAACAACGCAATGCTCAGGGGCTCTGGGCGAGAGCAGCGATCGCAAGGTCAACAAGGAGTGTGTGTGTTTAATGTGTGTATGTGCGTGTGCATGTATGTGTGTGTGTGTGATTGTGTGTATGTGTGGATATGTAAGTGTGTGTATGTATGTGTGTGTTTGTGTGGTAGTGTGTGTGTGTATGTGTGTGTGGTTATGTGTGTGTTTGTGTATGTGTGTGTGTGTGCATGTATGTGTGTGTGTGTGGTTATGTGTGTTTGTGTGTATGTGTATGTGTGTGTGTGTATGTGTGTGTGTTTGTGTGTGTGTGTGTGTGTGTGTGTGTATCGTGTGTTTGTGTGTGTGTTTGTGATATGTAAAGGGTGTGTGTATGTATGTGTGTGTGTGTGGTTATGTGTGTGTTTGTGTGTGTACGCAGGGAGACTTACTGTAAAAAGATGAGTGTAAAAACTGGTTTGACCCCTCACAATACACCAAATTAACGACAAAAATGTGTCTTAAAAACTGGAAAGTTCTGTTTTAAACCCGCCAACGAGAGCAAAGCTCCTCCTGGTGTAGGAGACATGTCAGGAAACAGTTTCAAAAGCGGTTTCAACTTTGACCGAGGTGGACTTTGACCGAGGTGGACTTCTTTTCAGCAACAGTCGGTCTCTCTCGCGTGCAGTTAAGCCAAAACCATCTAGTGCATCAGGTTGATCTCTCTCTGCTCTTCAGTTAACATTTTCCCAAAGAACCAACAGAACCCAAATGGACTACAAACCAGCAAACTGATTTCCATAGGTGTTACATCTTGCAGGGTACAGCTTGGCGAAATGGGTTTCACCGGGGCTGGCGTCCCCCTTAGAATAGGGTGAAGAGCTCAGTCCTCGAGAGGAGCTCGAGGAGTAGAGCCACTGCTCCTTCACGTCGAAAGGAGCCAGTTGAGGTGGTTCGGGGCATCTGGTAAGGATGCCTCCTGGGGTCCCCTAGGGAGGTGGTCAGGCACGTCCAGCTGGGAGGAGGCCTCAGGGAAGACCCAGGACTAGGTGGAGGAGGCCTGGGGAAGACCCAGGACTAGGTGGAGGGACCAGCTGGGGGGCCCAGAACTGGGTGGAGGGACGTCCAGCTGGGAGGAGGGAGGCCTCGAGGGGAAGACCCAGGACTACAGGTGGAGAGGAGACGTCCAAGCTGGGGAGGAGGCCTCGGGGAGAGATAAGGAGAAAGGAAGGCCTCGGGGGGAGAGGCCGGACTAGGTGGAAGGAGGCGTCCAGCTGGGAGGAGGCCTCGGGGAAGACCCAGGACTAGGTGGAAGGGCGTCCAGCTGGGAGGAGGCCTTGGGGGGAAGACCCAGGACTAGGTGGAAGGACGTGTCCAGCTGGGAGCAGGCCTCGGGGGACCCAGGACTAGGTGGAAGGGACGTCCAGCTGGGAGGGGAGGCCTTGGGGGGAAGACCCAGACTAGGTGGAGGGACGCCCAGCTGGGAGGAGGCCTCGGGAAGACCCAGGACTAGGGTGGAGGGGGTCCAGCTGGGGGAGGCCTCGGGAAGACCCATGGAGTTGGGGGGGGGTGGGGGGCAGTGTTTGTTTCTGTGTTTATAAAGACTCCCACTCATTTTCTTCTTCGTCTCTAATTTGGGAATGCAGGATGTGGCTTTCATAACAATGAGGAGTTATATTTCTCACTGCTGCACTGAGACACACACACACACACACACACACACACACACACACACACACACACACACACACACACATACATACACACACACACAAAGATCCATGCACATTTGAACAGAACACACAATAATAGATACATACACATGTACAAACACAAAAATATTCACATTTTCACAAAAACCACTTATTGCCCATACACACAGAAACACACACACACACATTGCACACACGCACACACACACACACACACACACACACACACACACACACACACACACACACACACACACACACACACACACACACACGCACGGAAGAGGAAGATGGAGAAAGAAGAACACGTAAATGAGAACTGCTGCTGCAGACATAGCCGCAACTGCTGAACTCTTGTTCTGATTGGATGCCCTTCGAGGAGAAATTCCCCATAATCACTGATTGTGCGCATTTGTTTACTTCATTATTATTATTATTATTATCATTATGTTGCCTTAAAGATGTGGCATGAAAAAGGTAAACCTGTGTGTTTACATGCTCATTAGTATCGTGTATACATTTAGACAGATAATCGCCCTCCTTGCAAAAAACTCTGTTAAACAATGATTGATTCCACCCAACGCTCTTGCCAAGTACAAATCTCTACTTTCATTAATTTTGGGGGCGTCTTATTCAATTTTATAGCATTGTAAAACAAATGGAAGTGTTTTGAAATAGTATTGAGTAAAAGTTGACATATTCCAGTCTGTGATTATCATCAACATCCATTCCTTTAATTTTTAGTCTCAATAATTCCTGCTTCTTTCTAACTCAAACATTGGGGGGGTATAATTTCCTATAAATGAGGTTTATTGACCATAAATTCTAAAAAAATAACTGAAAGTTAGTGTTACATAGTGTTAAAAATGTCAAACAAATGGGACAAACATTGAAAAAAAGCATCAAAAGTGTTGAAGAAAGTGACAAAAATGTCAGAAAAAGTTTACAACATCGATAAAAGCGTCAACAAAAGCGTTGATTTCCAATTTAAACTGATATAGACTTCTTTTGCGTCTAAAATACATTTTAGCAGCAGTACTTTTTGCTCTTTTTAATAGTTAAAGCAATATATTGTATTGATGTAATTGTGATTTCATTGTTAATCTCTAAAGGTTTCTGTCTGATGAAACGAGGTTAGAAGTTTCTTTAGAAAAGACTTTTGCTTAGTTTCTCCCATAACCTGAATCAATAATGTATTTCCATCGTTATATTAATCATGTCGCTGCTCTCATGCAGGAGGGAAACCGAAGGAACACATTGTCTAGCTTCTTAGCAAGAGCTTTTTTTTGAAGCCACGCTCTTATTGAAGCCACGCTCTTATTCCAGGATACGATATCCACCAAAGGTTGTTGCTATGGATGTGAAGTTTCAGGCTTTACCTCCTCCTTCTCTCGTTTCCTCTCCAAGTCTTCCCTCCCCTCTTCACTTTATCTCATCTCCTCTTTCCTTTCCTCTCTCTTTTGTGATTGTTTCTTCTGAAATGGTCCAAATAAAAATGTGGAAAACCAAAACCTCTTCTCTTATCTCCTCTCTTGTCCCTCCTCTCTTCTTTTCCCTCTCCTATCTTTCTATCTCCTCTCGTCTCTCCACTCTTCTTTTCTATCTCATCTCCTCTTTCGTCTCCTAACTCCCCTCTTCTCTGGTTCACATCCTGAGCTGGAATAGAATTGACTTCCCGATACAAGGTTAAATGAGTTTGATGTGAAATCTCTGCAGAGAGAGAGAGAGAGAGAGAGAGGTTGAATTAAATTGTTGACTGATAGGTCGACCTCATCATGCTGTGCCTGTGTGCGTGCATGTATGTGTGTGTGTGTGTGTGTGTGTGTGTGTGTGTGTGTGTATGTGTGTATGTGTGTGTGTGTGTGTGTGTGTGTGTGTGTGTGTGTGTGTGTTTCTTCCATAATTTCCAAACATCCAGAAGCCTCACACAGTCAGACATCTTGTGAGTTCAGTCAAACGAAGCAGTTTCTATTCAGACCACGTCAGGAGCAGATCGGGTTCAGATGGCTGGGAATCAAAGGCGTCATCTGGGGTGTGGGACCGGGTGGAGGGGGACCAGGGGGGACCGGGGAGGACTCAGTATGCAGGGCCCTCATAAGTACAGGGCCCACAAAGATCAACGCAATCTCTTTTCTCTAAGATTATTTCTGGCCTTTGCCAGAGAGTGAGGGCAGGGTGCAAAAATTGAACCAGGGCCACTGCGATAAGGACTGAGCCTTGGTACATGGGGCGCACGCACAACCGGGTGAGCTACCAGGGCGACCCAATCACTCAATTTTCACAGGTTGGTATGACGTTGCAAACTAATGCACAACAACTTGGGGCTGAAATAACACGGCCGTCAGGCTGGTCACATGACCGTTAGCAGTCTTTACAGTTCAATTCAGCCGAGAAAATGTGGTGCCGTCATGGGACGGCCGTTAAGTTTTAGGGAGCCAAATGACTAGTTAAGTGAGCCTGTCTGGGTGTATCCCACCATCAATAAATAAAGGAACAAATAAATAAATGTTATACATTTTATAAAAACACACAAAATTCAATGAAAGTAGTGAACTGATCATTCATACGTAAGCATTTATGGAACCAACCATGCTTTTTGGGGGCAAATTTGACCCGAGGACAACAGGAGGATTAAGTGTTGTCTTCCAGTCAAAACTTAAAATAAACACTTTTTTGACGTTTTTATCGATGTTTAGAACTTTTTTAATGTATTTGTCTCTTTTTTCAACACTTTTTGGACTTTTTTCAATGTTTGTCATTTTTTTTAACATTTTCAACACTAGTATCCACTAACTTATTAACTTTAGTTTTACAGTTTTTTGGATTTTATGGTTAATAAACCTCATTTATAGGTAATTACAGCTAATGTTTGAGTTAGAAAAAGCAGAAAATTAGGAATTATTGAGACTAAAATTAAAGGAATGGATGTTGATGATAATCACAGACTGGAATTTCAATAATACTATTTCAAAAACACTTCCATTTGTTTTACAATGCTATAAAAGAATAAGCGCCCCCAAAAAAATGAAATAGAGATTTGTACTTTTAGCGTTGGGTGGAATCAATCATGTTTTTTGGGGAATTAAAAACCATTGCTTATAGGACAACATGAGGACAACATGAGGACAACATGAGGACAACATGAGGGCAACAGGACACCATGAAGACAACATGAGGACAACATGAGGACAACATGAGGGTTAAAAGGAAAGGTGATGTAACACAGCGGTAAACATTTATAATTAATTATACTGTTTATTATATATTATAAACATGCTCCTGTCCCAGCTGTTTTGGAACATGTTGCAGGCATCAAATTCAAAATAAGTTCAAATTCAAAATTTTCACTAAAAAAAAATAGTTTATCAGTTGTGAACATTACATATCTTGACTTTGTAGTGTAGTCAATTGAATAAAGGTTGAAAAGGTTTTGCAAATCATTATGTTCTGTGTTTATGTTTTACACAACGTCCCAACTTCATTGGAATTGGTGTTTGTAAAAAAAAAATCAGTTAAATCATTACATTTTAAGTTTAACCAGATTAAATTCAAAAAGATAACCCCACCTTAATAAAAAGAATCATAAAAAGTAACCTTTAAAATGTAGAAACTGAAAATACTATTGTAGTTATAATCATAATAATGCTGAAAAGAGAATAATGTTTTGTACTAAAGAAAGAAAAGATGCAAATATGGAAATATTCAAAACAATCTCTAGGCTGGTGGTGAATCTTCCTCATGAATAAAAGTACATTTAATTACATTTAAGTACATTATGGAGTATTTAGCCGTAAAACTGTGTCAGCAGTTAAAGACGAGTGAACAAGTTCATGCTTCAGAGCATACATAAGAAAATGAGATATTTTATGTTGTGATGATATTTTCTTTAATATTCAACACGCCACCAGCTCCCTCTGCTGTTTACACGTAGAAGTACACAGTGCTGGCAAAATCCTCCAAAGTTAAACTTATTAATATAATAATTTATTCTAGCCGAGGAACAAATTCTTTTTACACTGGAAGTCATGAAACCTCCCTCATTTAGACACTGGGTCAAAGAGGTAGTCTTCGACGGCATTAGAAAGTTGAGATATAATCGAATAATTCACTTAGCGATAGATACACTATAACCTGGGCCCCTTTATAGAATTTGTTGAAAATGTATCCCTCGCATGATGTAATACTCCTTTGCCCATCGAAGGTTATATGTGGTATGATGCTGCACAATGTTCCCAGTCTGAGCAGTGTGAAGTGAGGTTCAGGAACTGTGTGTAGCTATATTTTGTGTACCCACCTCTCTTTTGTTTTTATTTAATTTTTAATCTTTTATTTTTTATTTTTTTCTCTATATTTTCGAGCCTTGGTATTTGGGTTGGGATGGGTTGGTAATGTTGTATTTTTGTCGTTTCTTCTATGAAAATTGAAAACCTATAAATAAAGTTCACAAAAAAAAAATGCCACCATAATCCAGAATAATGTGTTTGTCTGTGTGTGATTGTGTGTTGATGTGTTCTAATGTGTGTCTCTGCACGTTTACCCGTGTCTACTGTGTATGATACTTGTATGAGTTATTTTTCCTCATGCCATCATCCTGCCAGTTGTCAAGATCTGGAATAGTGGTTGTGTCGTTTTACTTGTCTCAATGTCTTTCTTGTTTTATGAGTATGTGTTTCTGTTTTTTATTTTTTTTTTTTTTAATTGGCCATTGTAAATGCCGATACCAATTGTTTGGAAATGCCTAATATCGGGCCGCCGATATATATCAGTCGGGCTCTAGTCTGTTTTTTTTCTTGATTTTTTGGCATTTATTAATACAGCATTGGAACTCTGGGTAATGAAGTTTAAATATATAAAACAGTTACCTCTTTACTGGCATTTGGGGCCGCCAAAATTAAGATGGCGTTCTGTAAAAAAACATCTCCACACTATCTGCTAGCTGCATGTCCCCTGAACACACTGTAAAAAACATCTCACTATCTGCTAGCTGCCTGTCCCCAGAACACACTGTAAAAAAACATCTCACTATCTGCTAGCTGCATGTCCCCTGAACACATAAAAACATCCCCTGAACATGTCCCCTGAACACACTGTAAAAAACATCTCACTATCTGCTGAACACACTGGCTAGCTGCCTGTCCCCAGAACACACTGTAAAAAAAACTATCTGCTAGCTGCCTGTCTCTGTAAAAATAGACCAAGGGTCTACCAACAGCTACACAACAGCACAGTTTGTTTCTATTTGTGGAGGCTTGGTTGTCTACAGCTAAATGGAGATCCCATGTACACATGGATACTGCAATACTCATACACAGTACACAAAAGTGCTTTAGATTTAACTCATCGTGCATTCGACAGCAAAAAAGATGTTTGTGCGTTTCTGTTTGTGTGTGTTCGTTGCGGTGTGTGTCACGCACGCTCCCAGTTTACATCAATCACGTGTCGACTTCCTCGAGTCTCTGGACCACAGCGGACGCCACCTTCCTGTACGCCTCCGCCTGGAGAGGCAACACACACACACACACACACACATACATACATACACACACACACACACAGCAAATAAAAATACTCGTCAAAGCATTGTGAAGTGCAGGCAAACAGAAATATGTTGGGTTTTTTTCACAGAAACTAATAAGGAGCCCCTAAAGCGACATGGGGGATTTTGTTTTTTTTGTGAGCATGAGATACTTTCTGGTGCTTAGGAAAACCACTTTAGTGTTTATTCACTTTAGTCACATAACGTTAGCAGTACTTCCTTAGCATCATTTTGCTAGCCTGAGACTAGTCTACATCCACGACGTTCCGGTGTCGCCACAAATCCCGCCGTTCTACCGTCTTTCTTTGTTGTTGGTTGTTCTGAGGACTATGGTTACCTGGTCCTCAGGTCTCTGCAGGGTAAATCCAGACAGCTAGCTAGACTATCTGTCCAATCTGAGGACTATGGTTACCTGGTCCTCAGATCTCTGCAGGGTAAATCCAGACAGCTAGCTAGACTATCTGTCCAATCTGAGGACTATGGTTACCTGGTCCTCAGATCTCTCTGCAGGGTAAATCCAGACAGCTAGCTAGACTATCTGTCCAATCTGAGGACTATGGTTACCTGGTCCTCAGATCTCTCAGGCAGCGGAAATCAGACAGCTAAGCTAGACTATCTGTCCAATCTGAGGACTATAGTTACCTGGTCCTCAGATCTCTGCAGGAGTAAATCGGGACAGCTAGCTAGACTATCTGTCCAATCTGAGGACTATAGTTACCTGGTCCTCAGATCTCTGTAGAAATCTAGCTAGACTAGACTATCTTTTTTTCTCACGGCTACTTTGCAGCGGCTCTGTGTGGAGTTTAGCACCGCCCGCGACAATTCTGATTGGGAAATGCCATTAAACCACAGCACGTTTTTCTTCTCTTCACCAGATGGTAGCTAGACCTCCCTTCTAGGGGTACCTAGACCCTCCTTCTAGGGTACCCTAGACCCTCCTTCTAGGGTACCCTGGGCCACTCCTTCTAGGGCTGCACAATTATCATAATCTCAATATGGACTAGTGCAATGTACAAATCGCAAAGGGGCAATATTTGTTAAAGGCAAAATATGTGGCCTAAACACACACACACCTATATTTTATGCCTACAAATCCTATCCTACAGACTAAAGAAAGATCTCTTTGTGGGGCGAGAAACAATTAGGTTCAGTTAGCATAACGCTAAAACTGTCAACAGTGAAGTATTTATTTGAAATGTTTTGGGTTATATTGTTACTAATGACACCAGATCATGCGCTTTTAAGAAATGGTGAGACTTGAGTCCATGCCAAGGGTTGTGTGTATACGGCTGCCCATTTAATTTATAATTTCTTTTTATTTTATTTAAGATTATTTTTTTCATGTAGTTCTTTGCAGCAGCCCAGGTTAGAATCTGACCCCCGGCCCTCTGCTGTCATCCCCTCTTTTCTCTCTCTCCTCTCTCTCTCTCTCTCTCTCCGTCCTTTCCTGTCTATCCACTGTCACTATCGCATGAAAGGGAAACGCCCCCAGAAAATTCTTAAAAAGAAAAGAAAGAAAATCTTTGTTTGGTACAGATCAACCCAAAAAAATAAATAAATCACATTATAATCATTTTCATATTTTTCAATGAAACTGAGAAAAATGAGACAAAAATTATCATTCCCTCCAACATCGTGAATCAAATCGCAGTATCAGTCAAAATTTATCACAATTAGATATTTTCCTCATATGGTGCAGCCCTACCTCCTTCAGCGTGCTTTGCAGGCGGGTCTGGCAAAGCGAGACTACCTTAGATTACTTTCCCCATGTCCCTTTAGGGCCTCCGTAGCAATGCAGCTATCACAAGCAGAATTATAATAGAGCAGGATATAATCACATTTAATAAAAATGCAATAGAACAGAGACCTCGGGGCTGTCGGGAGAAGAGACGACCACTGGTTTCCCTCTGTCGGACATCTCTCTGATGTTTAGATGAAGAGGAACGTCACCTGGAGGTTAAACAGGATGTAAAGGGTGAAATCCCTCAAAAATCATTAGAAACAACCAGCTGCAGTTTGTTCTGCAAAGAGAAACAGGAATGTTTACTTCCTGTTTCCTCTGTTATGAAAATAATGGATAAATGCATGAAACGTAATTAAAAAGTTAGATTTATAGAGACAAGATGACACAGACGGTGCTAACTTTTCAGTGTAGACTGATTTTGTAACGCGGGCAATTTAATAGATTTTTTAAGATTGTTAACTCTTTTTATTGTTTTTGTTGTTTTTTACTGTCTTACGTTTTTGTCCCTTTTTTTCAACACTTTTGACGCTTTTTAACTTTAGTTTTACAGTTATTTTTGGAATATAAACCTCATTTATAAGAAATTATACCTAATGTTTGAGTTAGAAAAGCAGAAATTAGGAATTTTGAGACTAAAATTAAAGGAATGGATGTTGATGATAATCACAGACTGGAATATGTCAACTTTTACTCAATACTATTTCAAAAACACTTCCATTTGTTTTACAATGCTATAAAATTGAATAAGACGCCCCAAAATTAATGAAAGTAGAGATTTGTACTTGGCAAAGAGCGTTGGTGGAATCCACTCATGTTATTTTGGGGAATTAAAAAGAACATTGATATAGGACAACATGAGGACAACATGAGGACAACATGGGGACAACATGAAGACAACATGAGGACAACATGAGGACAACATGGGGACAACATGAAGACAACATGAGGACAACATGAGGACAACATGAGGACAACATGGGGACAACATGAAGACAACATGAGGACAACATGAGGACAACATGAGGACAACATGAGGACAACATGGGGACAACATGAGGACAACATGAGGACAACATGAGGACAACATGAGGACAACATGAGGGTTAAAAGATGTTTTGAAATAAACACTGATGGAGTAATGAAATAATAATAATCTGCGACAAACTTGAAGTTTGTACTCTTGTTTTTCTTCTGAAGGGGAAGATTGGTAGGTGAAGGTGTTGAAAAACCTAAATAACATCAACAAAAAGTCTGGCGCATACAGCCAAGTGGAACCAAACTTTAGTTCCCTTGAAACGAACCGAGACCCTTGTTTTCAAAAGCGGACCAGAGGTCGGTTCTTTGGTGCACACCAGAGTTCAAATGAGCTTTCCAGAGCCCGACCCATTTATCGGAGGGCTGATATCATCGGCCGATATTAGGCTTTTCCCGATATATCAGTATCAGCATTTATAATGGCTGATTAAAAAAACAAAACATTTATAATGACAAATAAATGAAAAATACCATGTTATGAGTGATGCCATTGCATAGTCTGTCCACCAGAGGGCGTTATAGAGCGTCCCTGTTGGCAACACTGATATTTTTGTTCGAAGGACTTTAAGATTCATATCCTAAGTTAATATTTTTAAACATTTTATTTATCAGAACTTTAATATATTTTGATGTTCTGTTGTGAGAATAAAACAAACTATTATCATATTATTTTAGTGAAAACTCATAAATAAATACAAATAACTAATGTTAGTTTGTTTTGTAGCAGCGTTTCTGGATTTTGTTTTTATATCAGATATCAGATTTTTAAATAACCAAGTATTCGTACCCGGTATTGGTCTTAAAAAATCCTTTATCGGTCGGGCTCTGCTGCTCAGCTGTGAAGGCAAACCACAGACGTTTGTACACACAGCTGGTGCAATGGCCTGCTGTCTTTACTTTTACATGAACAGCTGAAGCACATGCTGGTCCCCACACATACCCAATAATTTGACTCCCAGTGTGTCTGCGCAGCTGTCGGGCCCGTCAGAGCCGAAGATGTGAGTCTGGTGGTTACAGTTGGGACACTGGAAGACGCTCATGTTCTGCACCAGGCCGAGAACCTGCAGGGAACGCCAAACACACCACAATGACCCTGCTGTAGCTTCAACCCTCATTCTGTAGAAAGAACGCACACACACACACACACACACACACACACACTTTACCGGCACGTTAACTTTCTTGAACATCTCGGCTCCTCGGCAGCGTCCAGCAAGGGCGATATCCTGCGGCGTGAACCGCGATGACCCGCGCCTGCCACCGACAAAAAAACACACACGCCTTTATTTGCTTCTTCTGTTAGTGCCCGGTAAAAAGCGATATCAAAAATGCAATAAATGAATATTAAAAAAATAAAACGGACGGTCAATCATGTTGTCAGTGATGGTGTTGCATTTAAGTCTGTCCACTAGTGACCGTAAAAAAGACGACATCAAAAAAAATGCATGGTAAATGAATATTAAAAAAATAAAAACGGACGGTCAATCAACGTCCTGTCAGTGATGGTGTTGCATAGTCTGTCCACCAGAGGACGCTCTACAACGTCCCTGTTAGTGATGGTGTTGCATAGTCTGTCCACCAGAGGACGCCTACAACGTCCCTGTTAGTGATGGTGTTGCATAGTCTGTCCACCAGAGGACGCTCTACAACGTCCCTGTTAGTGATGGCGTTGCATAGTCTGTCCACCAGAGGACGCTCTACAACGTCCCTGTTAGTGATGGTGTTGCATAGTCTGTCCACCAGAGGACGCTCTACAACGTCCCTGTTAGTGATGGCGTTGCATAGTCTGTCCACCAGAGGACGCCACAACGTCCCTGTTAGTGATGGCGTTGTTGCATAGTCCCTCAATGGTGTTGCATAGAGGACGCCTACAACGTCCTGTTAGTGATGGTGTTGCATAGTCTGTCCACCAGAGGACGCTCTACAACGTCCCTGTTAGTGATGGTGTTGCATGTCTGTCCACCAGAGGACGCTCTACAACGTCCCTGTTAGTGATGGTGTTATAGATCACAATCCCACCAGAGGGGCCGCTCTACAACGTCCCTGTTAGTGATGGCGTTGCATAGTCTGTCCACCAGAGGGGCGGCTCTACAAAACGTCCTGTTAGTGATGGTGTTGCATGATCTGTCCACCAGAGGACGCTCTACAACGTCCCTGTTAGTGATGGCGTTGCATAGTCTGTCCACCACATCTCCTCACTGACCTGCAACTGGGATGTTCTGGGAGATTGACAGCTGGACGTCTCCTGTACCAGGAGGCATGTCGACTACCAGGTAGTCCAGAGACCCCAGTCCACCTACACACACACACACACTTTATTACATTCAATAGCTAGAGGGATAGCCATTTATTGAAAATAGGAAATTATAATGTTACAGCAAAAAATATCAAGTCACACAGCACAGAATACAGATACTGTACTAGGATGCAATATACATGAAATACTAGGATACAATATACATACATACAATATCTATATATACATTAATGAATATTTTTAAAAGAAATCCATTATAAATGCCGATACGAGACCGGGAAATGCCTAATATCGTCCCCCGATATATCGGTCGGGCTCTAATATATGAAATAATCAGGATCAAATACAAGGACAAATACTTAAAAATATATTCAAGTTGGGGAATAGTACAACAAAAGTACAACTGCTAATAGACGTTATTCCTGTTCTGTTGCCCAGTCTCGGCTGAATAGGTACAGCATCCTCACCTGTCTGAGCAGCTTCTCTATCGCTGACATCACCATCAGCCCCCTCCACGATCGGAGCCACATCGCCCCACCAGGAACCCCCCATCAGAGAGAGCATGCTGAGAGGGAGAGAGAGAGAGAGGGAGAGAGGGAGGGAGAGAGAGAGGAGGGAGGGAGAGGGGGAGAGAGGGGGGAGGGAGAGGCGAGGGAGGAGGGAGAGAGAGAGGGGAGAGGGAGGGAGAGGGGGAGGGGAGGGAGAGGGGGGAGAGAGAGGGAGGGAGGGGGGAGAGAGGGAGAGAGGGGAGGAGGGAGAGGTAGGGGAGAGGAGAGAGAGTGGGAGGGAGGGAGAGAGAGGGAGGGGAGAGAGGGGAGAGAGGGAGGGAGGGGGAGAGGGGAGAGAGAGAGGGAGGGAGAGTAGAGGGGAGAGAGGGAGAGGAGGGGGAGGGAGGAGTGGGAGAGAGAGAGAGAGAGAGGGAGAGAGAGAGAGGGGAGAAGGGGAGGAGGGAGGGGAGAGAGAGGGAGTGGGAGGGGAGAGAGGGAGAGAGAGAGTGAGGGGAGAGAGAGAGAGAGGGGAGAGAGGGAGAGAGGGAGGGAGGAGAGAGGAGGGAGAGAGAGGAGGGAGTGGAGAGAGAGGAGAGAGGGAGAGAGGGAGGTGAGTGGGGGAGAGGGAGGGAGAGAGGGAGAGGGGAGAGAGGGAGAGGAGTGGCGAAAGTGACCAAACGTTTAAAAGACCCAACAATTCCAATAACACACTCCTCCTCCTCCCCTCCCCTCTCTCCTCTCTCTCCCTCCCCCCCTCCCTCCCCCTCTCCCTCCTCCCTCCCTCCCCAATGCAGGTTAGTGCAGCTATGTTGTTGATGACATGAGGTTTGACTGGAGACTCACCAAGGAGCGCCGTAGTTAACGAGAGGGATCATCAGATTGTCTGGAGAGGAAGAGTCAAAAGTTACAGTTACAGTTACAGAGACCGTCCTTTATGTCCTAAGATGTGTGTCCGTCCTTTTATGTCCTAAGATGTGTGACCGTCCTTCATGTCCTAAGATGTGTGACCGTCCTTCATGTCCTAAGATGTGTGTCCGTCCTTTATTGTCTAAGATGTGTGTCCGTCCTTCATTTCCTAAGATGTGTGTCGTCCTTTATGTCCCAAGATGTGTGTCTCCTTCATTTTCCTAAGATGTGTGTCCGTCCTTTTGTCTAAGATGTGTGTCCGTCCTTCATTTCTATGTCCTTTAAGTCCCCAAGATGTGTCGTCCTTCATTTCCTAAGATGTGTGTCCGTCCTTTATGTCCTAAGATGTGTGTCGTCCTTTATGTCCTAAGATGTGTGTCCGTCCTTTATGTCCTAAGATGTGTCCGTCCTTCATTTCCTAAGATGTGTGTCCGTCCTTTATGTCCTAAAGATGTGTGTCCGTCCTTTATGTCCTAAGATGAAATGAGAATCATTTATTTGTCATTTTAAATGATTCAGATTTAAAAATCGGCTATTTTTAAATGTAAATACCGAATATATATGAAATGCCTAATATCGCCTGATAATATCGGCCAACCCGATATATATTTTTAAATAAATAAATAAAATAATAAGCGGCGTACGTCATTGGCTCAGGGAGTTCCCCTTCAGGTTCACTCAGTTTGAGAATGGGCCCGGGCCGTAAAACGTCAGCATCCAACAGACCGGCGGCCGTGAGCTGAGAGGAAACAGAGAGGAGAGAAGCAGGTCTGTAACAGAAGACCATTTATCTCAGGGGCTGGATCCAGATAGGTATTCGATTTTCAATTTTGGGATTTGAATATTCGTTTGTTTGTTGTTTTTTAAAAGCGCACGCAGCCTGAAACTGACTGTAGTGTTTTTTGTCTAAAGAGAATGCTGAGTTACTATTACAGCAGTTGGTATGGTTATTCTGTATCTACATCCACCAGACTCTGTGGTCCGTTAGCCCGGTCTACCAGACTCTGGTTCATTAGCCCGGTCCTACCAGACTCTGGTCCGTTAGCCGGTCCTACCAGACTCTGGTCCGTTAGCCGGTCCTACCAGACTCTGGTCCATTAGCCCACGGTCCTACCAGACTCTGGTTTAGCCCGGTCCTACCAGACTCTGGTCCATTAGCGGTCCTACCAGACTCTGGTCCATTAGCCCGGTCCTACCAGATTCTGGTCCATTAGCCCCCCACCAGACTCTGGTTCATTAGCCCGGTCCTACCAGACTCTGGTTCATTAGCCGGTCTACCAGACTCTGGTTCATTAGCCCGGTCCCTACCAGACTCTCTACCAGACTCTGGTCCATTAGCCTGGTCCTACCAGACTCTGGTTCATTAGCCGGTCCTCAGACTCTCAGCCCCGGTCCTACCAGACTCTCTACCAGACTCTGGTCCATTAGCCTGGTCCTACCAGACTCTGGTTCATTAGCCGGTCCTTACCAGACTCTCTGGTTCATTAGCCCGGTCCTACCAGACTCTGGTTCATTAGCCGGTCCTACCAGACTCTCTACCAGACTCTGGTCCATTACCCGGCCCCTACCAGACTCTCTAAAGACTCTGGTCCATTAGTCCGGCCCACCAGACTCTCTACCCAGCCTGGTCCATTAGCCCGGTCTACCAGACTCTCTACCAGACTCTGGTCCATTAGCCGTCCCACCAGACTCTCCCCAGACTCTGGTCCATTAGCCCGGTCCTACCAGACTTGGTTACTCTGGTTGGTTGCCAGCGCTATCCCATTAGTGCAGGGGAATTTGGAAAAGACAACCGTTTATCCGCCCCTCAGATTGAGGCCAGCCAGCGGGGTTCCCAGACCCAACATCTGGATGTGGGTCTGGCTTGTCACTAAAGTACTGAAGCTTGAAAGCTTAAAAAATGGTGATTCGCCGTGCATTGGGGCCGACCATCTCCAACACTTTGTATCACCATCTCACTATAAGATCCGCCTGATGGGGGGATATCACGATCTCTGTAGATCTCTAAGACCTAAAAAGGCTAATAATAAATGATTGGCTAAAATGTAAAACAACGTTGTCCAAGTTATAAAAAACGTGACATGATGATATAAGAGAAATGACTTCTTACCGGATTGTTGGCCAATATTCCAAGAGCAAATTCACTGCAGAGACAGAAAAACACACATTAAACATGTCCGGCTGAATGATCAAAGACAAGCGGCTGGTTGAAATGGATTTTAACATTTATTCTGTGGGCGTCTGCCTCCAGACGCGACACTGAGCATCAGCGCTGCAATAGCGCTTTGAAATACACCTGTGCTGCAGTTTGGCAAAGGTGTGGCTACCAGTGTTGCCAGATCTCGCAAGACAAACACGCAACCAGGCCTGTGAAAACAAGCCCCAAACAAGCGACTTTTTCTGCGGGGTCCCCCCTAAGATCCTGGAAGAGATAAATAAATAAACTGGGTGCATGGTTTTTACAATCTGCGGGGACGGATTGTCCATTTCCCTCCATGTGGACAGATTGGTAAACTGTATACACTAGTTTATTTATGTGTTCTCCCCTGAGCTTCAGGACCAGAGCTTAAGGAGGGAGTTAAACCACCTTTAAACATTATTTAACATCAGAAAAACTGATGGGATATCAAATATACACATTTTCACAGTGATTTTGAGTTGTTCCCCCACGACGGGTTGAATCCATTCTTTTTTCCTCCTTTCTTTTCTCCCAGTCTTTTTATATTTCTTTCCAAAGCCGCCCACTTTACCCCGGGCATTTATTTTCCAAAAAACTCTCCTACAGTCCCGTCACCATCACTCGCTACTCGCGCATTCTCTAACCAGAAAACAACCGACTGCCTGCTCTGCCTCTGATTGGCTGGTACTCGTTGCCATCTGGGTCAGAGCCAATAAGAAGCAGGAAGTGGGCGGGAAATAACGCTGTTGTCTATTATTAGTGTTTATGGGGGAAAGGGGCGGGGACCGAGAACCTGCAAGGACAAGCTGGGAACAAGCCCAAATACGCAACTACACTTTAGTAACAAGCCCCAAAAAACGCGACTACCAATATTTGTAAGCGTCTTTACAAAAACAAGCCCAAAGCCACTTATAATAAGCGGACTTGGCAACACTGGTGGCTACAGGTATAAACAAGTTTTTACACAAATTAACAGCATGGTAAAATGACAATAATGTCGGTTGAGTTTAAGAACATTGACTTAATGTGTGTAATCGAGAAAGCATAACACAAAAATGTAATTGTGCTGTCCTAAATTATATTATTACAATATTTTCAGAAATATTTGGGTCCCATGAACAAATATATATTATAACATCAAGTGAATAAAAAACACTGTTTTTTTGAACAAAAAAGCGTAAATAAATGCCAATTTCAGCTGCTTTTTTAAAATGCAAAAAAGACTTTTAAACTGTATTCTGAATTGAACTGAAGCCAATGGAGCTACTGAAGGACGAGGGGTTATTTGATGAGAAGACGGGTTCTGGTGATGGAGCTACTTAGAAGGACAGGGGTTACATGATGAAGACAGGGTTCTGTGATGACACCAACTTCTTTGAAGGACAGGGGTTACATGATGAGAAGAGGGTTCTGGCATGATGACACCAGCTGCTGAAGGACAGGGGGTTACATGATGAGAAGACTTGGGGGTTCAGTGATGACACCAGCTGCTGAGGGGTTACAGGGGTTCTGGGTTGACACCATGAAGGACAGGGGTTACATGATGAGAAGACGGGTTCTGGTGATGACACCAGCTGCTGCTGAAGGGAGTTACAGTAGTCAAGGGCGGGAGGCAGATGAGGCTGTGGATAAGGATGGAGGCGGTGTGAGTGGTACTTTAAGATTGAGGAGGATGAGGACAGAGATGAGTCCGGAATCAGCAGCTATGAGGAGATCATTGGGGGATTTTACAAGGGCAGTTTCAGTACTAGGGGAGGAGCTTAAAACCAGACTGGATACTGGGTAACCTGCATCACACGCCGCGCCACATGCAGCCATGCAGCTCTGAAGGAGGTAAAGATGCTGGGCCGAGTTGTCCATTTTTCTCAGCAGGAAGTTCATGTGCCACCTGCCGTGGTGGACTTTCCCCTCCGCCTTTCCCTGAAGCAACAACGATGACCTGTTTTGACCCCCGTGATGGGCTTCTGCCTGGGAAGACCTTTGCCATCTGCTTCTGCCTCTCAAATTAACACCTACTGTCCATCGACTCCAGGGGAGAAACAGGAACACAGCAGGGGCCAGATGAAGACAACATGAATTAACATGAACCCGGTTGTAAAAACCAGATACTTCAAGGTCATCAGTAGTGACATATTATTAGTAAAGTTAATTTTTTTATGTGGCCTATAGATAAGGTCCTCAGATACAGTTCATAGGATTTTACATAGAAAAAGAGAGAAATACATGCGGAGAAACAGAATACACTGCCATATTTAACAGTAAAAACTGTTTCTAAGAGTGATTATTTCCCCCCAAAGTCAAATATTTTTAGACAGTTGGGCATTTCTAATACTATTTTTTCATAGAAATGACAGAGGAATCATTAAATGTACATCTTTATTCCACAAAAATTGGTTAAAATTTATTCAGTAACATTAAAACATGATGTATAAACAAATGAAGACTTCCAGTTGTGAGGTTCAAAATAATATTTTAAGCATTTGAAGAAATTTAAAGTGAAAGTAAACACTGTGGAAATGTGTGATGAAAAAACATGTAATACATAAAACATACAATACGTGACATTGAATTATATTTTCGATGGATATATTCTTTCTATTTAAATTTCGTTTAACTGCCACCGCTTTTATTTTTGAAAACTCCCAGTCTTCCTGTCGCTTTCTTCCTTGTCGTTAGCATGAAGCTAGCTGCCAGCTAGCCAGCTCAACGTCAACTGAAACTCACGTACTGATTACGGGTAATCTTACCAACATCGAATTAACTGCGCAGGTCCCGGTTTTTTTCTGTCCCCGTTCGTTTAACGGAGACTTTATTCCCCGGATATTCTTAGTAAATTAGACAGTCTGCTGTACGTGAACAAGGCCATCGTTGGCTGGTTAAAGCTAGCCGTTGGACCGAGCATAGACAGTTAAAGGTCGTTAGTTGGTGCGCATGCGCGTGTTTTTGCTTTTGTGGTGCGCATCAAGGCTGCGCACGCGAAATGCCGCATGCGCGTGTTTTGCTTTGTTTTTCTTTCCCTCTAAATAGTTTTTTATTTTTTATTTTTTATAACTTTATCCCTCATGTTGTCCTGGGGTCAAATTTGACCCGTTTTCAAGATTTTTATTTTTTTAATATCATAAATATTGGAGGTCAAAATGTGAAAAACAAGGCGACAAAACATTGGGGAAATTTTAGTTTTTAAAATTGGAAAAAGTACTAAAATACTTTTATTTTGAAAACCAAAAAAAACATTGAGATAAACAACAAAAGTGTCTTTTTCATGTTGAGGGAAAAGACAACACAAGGGTTAATTACTGTTGTCTTTTTTTTTACTGTTTTGTGACTTAAGCTACTTTCTGTACAGTTATTAATACACATTCAAACAATCTGGGAATTATTTAAAAAATCATATGGATCTTAACTTTTAATTTTATCACGTTTACTGGGTAAATAACTAGCAATCATACTTTAAATTTATTTCTGCTTTGTTTAAAGTCAAAGTTTCATAACAAAGATGATAAGGAATTATCGTAATCAGTCTTCAGTGGGTAGAAGATGTCAACCCGGTAGAGGTTATGACATGTTCAGACCATACAATTTAATATGGATGATGTTTATTGATGTGCTGAAGATATTGAGTCCTATAATGACTATAATAATAATAATAATAATAATATATTTTATTTATACCGCACTTTTCATTCCAAAGAATCTCAAAAGTGCTACACAGAGAATAATAACAATAAAAAACAATCAGCACAAAATGCCTTTCTGAATAAAAAAGTCTTTCAGTTCAGCTTTTGAAAGTGTTCAGGTTCTGCACTGCTCTCAGGTCACTCGGGACCTGGTTCCAACCGTGGTGCAGCTGAACAAAAAGCTTCGGTCACCCATAGTACAAAAGTCTTGTGGGTGGGGACCTGAAGAAACAATTGTCCTGTTGATCTGAGGAAGCGGGGGGGTTTCAAGGTGATGAGTTCTTGTAGATATGGTGGTGCATGTCCAGTGATACATTTTTGTGTAAGCATGAGGATTTTTTAGTCGATCCGAATGAAACAGGCAGCCAGAGCAATGAGTATAGAATGGGAGTTATGTGATCATATTTTCGGACTCTCATTGGGACTCTGGCAGCTATTCTGAATGTATTGAAGCTTCTGGATATTTCTGCCCAGACATCCCAGCGAAAGAGTCCGTTACAGTAGTCAACCTTGTGGAAAAAGGCATGAACAAAGTTTCTCTGCATCTGGAAGAGGATTTAGAAGAGGCGGAGTTTGGAGATGTTTCAAGATGGTGGAAGGAGGTTTTTACAAATGTGTTTAATGTGATCATTGAAGGTCATCTGGGGGTCAAAAAGCCGAACCCCTAAGGTTTATGACTGAGGATAAACTATAACAATGTATGACTGCATGAGTTAAGCTTCCACGTGGTGAAATCCCTGGCGGCCACTTGATGTTGTCTGAGAGGATTAGAAAAAATGCACAGTCTCTGAAATTGCTTCTCACACACACACACACACACACACACACACACACACACACACACACACACACACACACACACACACACACACACACACACACACACACACACACACACACACAAACACACACACACACAGCCCAGTCAAGTGTCAGTATTTACATTTTTGTAATTGTTTTTAGTGAGACTGATTGGCTCTCCAGCTGGTCTCTGTTTCAATAAGTCATGGCCACTGGATCCCAAATTAATTTCAAGACTCACTGACTGCTGAACTGTTTACTCTCTGTGGCTATGCACTAAAGGCGTTCACACCTCCAAGCGACACCGTTCAATACAGACAGCATTTCTATTACCTGTTAAACATTTAAAGAGCAAGATTTTCAGTTTTTCCAAACCACACAACACGTGATAAATCATCATTTCTCGACTTGCTGAATGTCTAAAGCAGATGAAAAGGCCTAAGAGCAGTCAGTTAAATTATGAAGCATTTGCATACTGTGACATTTCTGAACTGGCAACGTATTGTGTGTGTGTGTGTGTGTGTGTGTGTGTGTGGGGGGCTGCAGCCTGTGGACAAAAAAAACTGTCAAAGAAACTGAAGTCTGTAGGCTGGCTGAAGTCACCCCTTCACAGTGATTGGGTTTAACATTGGTTGTATTTTAGATATTCATACAAGCTGTGCTTTCTCCACATGTTCATTACAAGCAGTAGGTTATCAGAATCAGCTTTTTCTCCACATGTTCATTAAAAGCTGCAGTAGGTTATCAGAATCAGCTCTGTTTTGCCAGGTTTGACACAATTGTGCAATGAAGAGTGCAAAGTGTACAAAATTATTTTTATGATAATTTATTATTATTTTAATTATGGTGCATAGTGCAGAGGACGTTAATAAGTATCAGATTATGTTGTCATATAAGTATATATGACAATATGAAAACAGCTCTGAAATAGAGAATGATGAATACAAGTGGAAGTAAGAGGTAAAGTGGTCACCTGACAATCGAAAGGTTGGTAAAAGGTTCGATCCCCGCGGTCCCATGTCAAAAGTGCGCCATCGGTGTGTGTTGAGTGTTTATCTTGATGAGCAGGTGGCACCTCGGTAAAAGCTTTGAGAGCAGGTGCTTTGAGCAGTTGTTGGCGACTAGAAAAGCGCTATATAAGACTTTCCAGTAAACAGGTGCTGATTAGAGACAGTTGCTGGGGGTTACCTTGCACAGGAATTGGTATGGTCCGACACTGTGACTACTAGGAGAGAGGTATGAGGGTCCTGACAGTACCTAGGTAAGGACTACTAGCCAGTCAGAAGCAGAGTATGAGGGCCCCTGACAGTACCTAGGGTAAGGACTACTAGCCAGTCAGAAGCAGAGTATGAGGGTCCTGACAGTACCTAGGTAAGGACTACTAGCCCGGTCAGAAGCAGAGTATGAGGGCCCCTGACAGTACCTAGGTAAGGACTACTAGCCAGTCAGAAGCAGAGTATGAGGGCCCCGACAGTAGCTAGGTAAGGACTACTAGCCAGTCAGAAGCAGAGTATGAGTATAAGGCCCTGACAGTACCCTAGGTAAGGACTACTAGCCAGTCAGAAGCAGAGTATAAGGGCCTGACAGTACCTAGGTAAGGACTACTAGCCAGTCAGAAGCAGAGGGCCCTTGTCAGTACCTAGGTAAGGACTACTAGCCAGTCAGAAGCAAAGTATGAGGGCCCTGACAGTACCTCCCTGGAGGTAAGGACTAGCCAGTCAGAAGCAGGTATGAGGCCCTGACAGTACCTAGGTAAGGACTACTAGCCAGTCAGAAGCAGAGTATGAGGCCCTGGATAGTACCTAGGTAAGGACTACTAGCCAGTCAGAAGCAGAGTATGAGGCCCTGACAGTACCCTAGGTAAGGACTACTAGCCAGTCAGAAGCAGAGTATGAGGGCCCCTGACAGTACCCTCCAGGGTAAGCGACTACCAGCCAGTCGGAAGCGCATGAGGGAGTGCCCTATGCTAGCATGTGTAGGTTGTCTACTGAAGTAAAGACTTAGCATGTGTTTGTCTCTCGAAGTAAACATGCACAAAAAGATATATAACACAAAAAATAAAGGGAAATTTGCCATCCGGGTAGAATTTCTGAACAATCACGAAACTAAAAGTCGCCGCCATAGACTAGCATTAAGATATTTGTCATTTACTGACATCATCAGTCCTGTTGAGTCGGAGATACATTTATTTTGACGTTATCACTGCGCGAGAGGAACGTGTCCTGCAGTGCAGACCCGATGTCAGTGATAAATGAGAGGCCAGTGTGTCAATGTGTCACTTCACCTGCAACGTGAGTCCCATATATGATGACTATGTTCTTGAAATAGACTAACCTATAATAAAAAAAAAAGAGAAGTCCAGCGGGAGAGGAATGACAGATTAGCTGCTCTGCTATTGTGTGTGTGTGTGTGTGTGTATGTGTATGTGTGTGTGTATGGACCAGGTTTTACTACATTTGTGGGGACCAAAAACTGGAAATACAGTATAATTATGGGGTCCTGACAGCTTTGTGGGGACAATATGCTGGTCCCCATAACGTTAAAGGGCTGTTTGAGGGTTAAGACTTGGTTTTAGGATCAGGGTTAGAATTAGGTTATGGTTAGGGTTAGGGTTAGGTTAAGACCTGGTTTAGGATCAGGGGTTAGGTTATGGTTAGGGTTAGGGTAAGGGTTAAGACCTGGTTTTTAGGATCAGGGTTAGAATTTAGGTTATGGTTAGGGTTAGGGTAAGGGTTAGGGTTAGGCATTTAGATTTGATGGTTAAGGTTAGGGTAAGGGGCTAGGGAATGCATTATGTCAATGACTGGTCCCCATAAAGATAGTGAGACAAGACTGTATGTGTGTGTGTGTGTGTTTGTGTGTCTGTGTGTGTGTGTGTGTGTGTGTGGATGGGGGGGTTGTTGCACGACTCCCTGGGGAGGAGCAGGTCTGCTGGAGACTGATCTACCGTTCCCTCTGGGAGGATGGAAGGAAAGTGAACAGCCCTTTTGAGCTGTTTTTCGCACTGGTGTGCACATAATGACATACACTGAAACTGTTTTATTTTCAACCTGGACTCTACTTACACATATCTTTGTGTTCAAGTAACTGATGAAACAACAATCTTTGAAATTGGTCAAATATTAAGATATTAAGATACTATTTTTGTCACTTTGGACCTTTCTTTGTACTGTAACTGTTTGATGTTGAACATTGCTTTTACAGTCTATGGTTTACACACAGCTGCCGTTGTTTTAGTCCTGGCCAGTGTTGGGCAAGTTATTTCCAAAATCTAATACATTATAGATTACTAGTTATTGTCATTTGAGAGTAACTAGTTATATTACAATATTAGTGTCTCTGAATTGCAATGTGTTACACTACTTTTGAGTTTCTTTCAGCAAAATAACAGCGGAAATTTGACTTGGCAGGTAGTTTGCAAATTTCACCACCGGATCAATAAAGTCTCCCCTTTATCCACTTTAATACATCATAGATTATTCATAATATTGTGTATAATTAATATGAATATGCAAAGTAACTTTTAGTAGCTATAAAAATAGATAAGTAAAATGTACAATAGCCAAGTAGAAGAAAATAAAAATACTTAATTAAAAGTAATTAACAGTTGTATTGAAGTACGGCATTGTTGTAAAATGTTTGTTTAAAAGCACTTGAATAAGAAATCCATGTTGTTAAGTTTAAAACAGTCTAACTTTAGTGTTATTAAAACTCACTATCCACATTATTTACAGTACATGATTTACAGCTGATATGTGAAAAGGTACACAACATTATTTCTTTAACAGTAATTTAGTTTTACTGCCAACCATCACAGGAAGTGTTTTATTTTGAAGTAGCCTACACAGAAAATGTCTGAGATGAACGTATATATAACAGTATAAGTTTTCCTGGGTGATAGCTGAGCTTTACCGCGCACCCTCCAACTGAGCTTGACAACGACGTAGTGACGGCCAAATGAAGCTTCGGTGAACCAGTGTATTTTGTTTCTGAGATCACTAGATGGCGCTCTTGGTTTTGACCCTTGTGTTGCTCCGGGTCAAAAAACACAAAATTTGACATTTTTGTCCCTTTTCAGACTTTTTTTGTAGTTTTCACTAACACCATCTTACTAGTGTTACACTACTTTTGGAATTCATGGTCAATAACCCCTCATTTATATTGAATTATACCCATATTTCAGACATAGACATTTTAAAAGGGGTCAAATATGACTCGAGGACAACAAGGAGGGTTAAGAGAAAGGCCTAAGGCATTGCAATTCCGTATTCTCAACAACATAACATGATATACAAAGGTAATGGAGCCTTTTATTCATTGTTGTGTTTCTTTAGAAATAAACACAGGAACAATAAAAAGTATTTTAACGCTTCAGATGTAAAGTTTTTCGCTGCCAAAGTGACGTCAAAATGAATGGGAGTCAATGGATGCTAACGGGCGGGTGAGTGATAGGAGCTTTGTCGAGGCTGGCTTACCCCATTGGATGAATGTCACACGCCTGATGCAAACAAATGTGTTAAGCTTTTTCTCTCTTTCTTGTTAGTATAAACATGAACAGTAAATGTAAGTAAGTGTTTTTGGTCGTCATTCAAAGCCATTACACTACAGCCATAGTTATTCTCCCGCTGATAAAATGTAATGGTATTTACGTGTATCAAGCCTAAACATTAATTCCCGACATGTTTATTTTGTCATCAGCCATACCGTCACCTGATGGGACACACATGTTGTCTGTACCGTCTCTGGTTCTGGCTCTTTTACGCAGCATAATAACTCAATAATTAAAATAATATCCATCTCGTCACTGTATCTGTATCTGCAGTCATCTCTACCATCGAATACAGCAACAGGAAATAATACTCACTGCTTCTTTTTCCTGTGAAGAAATGTTTTGCAGTGTTGGTGAATTCTTAAAAAAAAAAAAAAAAAAAACACTAAATGTTGCGTTAACATGCATTGTTACTGAGATTGTAATGGGTATAATATGAACAAAATTGCGTTATATTACTGCATTAGAGCAAAAGGCAAGGCAGCTTTATTTGTATATCACATTTCAACAACAGGGCAATTCAAAGTGCTTTACACAGAAACAGTTAAGAACTAAAAACAGATAAAACACAAGAATAAAAAAAGGAATAACTACTTTAATTGCAGTTACAAATATGACAAATCTTTGGGTGACCCTGTTGGTTGTTCATCCGTATCCCTGTGATGGACACAGTCCCTCATACTCCAACGCGGCCAATAATGAGCAGAACCTCGACACAACAGACTGCTCTAAGCCTCTTAGACATCTCCAGTGAGAACATTGGCTAATATGATCCAGTGTGTCACCAGATTGTGATCGAGCATATTCCCCTCCTCTTAGCAGTGACAAAGTGAAAGCTATGTGTGATGTTTTCCTCTCGCGATCAATGTGGCGCGAGGCTTTCTCCGAGCACCGATCGATAAACAGACCAATATATGGCAAAAAGTTGTTATGCTTTGACTGTCAGTATCACTTTTATTGTTTGTTTGACAGGACAAATTAAGGACTCCTCTCTGTGTGTGGAGGCTTTTTTTTTTAGCTTTTTGAGCAATACACTAGGACTCTCAGCTCGATCAATATACTAACTAACACTCATACAAGATTGTATTTGTTGATCATCTGTTGCTCTCTCCAGCTTCCTCCATGTTGCCCTCCAACAGCAAAGATACAAAAAATCCTAAGGTGACCAGATTTCTCAGGATTCAAATCCGGGGACGCTTTTCAGCTCAGAAGCCGTAAATACCTCCAAAAAACGCCATGTTTTTAATTTTTGTAAACTTAAAACGGGGGACTAGACCTAGAGCTGAGTATCAGATACAATATAAACCATTGAGGAAAGATGTTCCTTTGACATTGATGCAGTATGAACTTGAGATCGCTGCAGTCGGCAGCAGAGAAACAAGCTACAATGGAAGTTAATGGGAGAATTGTCCAGCTTGCATTTACGTTCATAAAGTGCTCGTTTTGCTGCTGACAGACTCAGATTAATATTCTAAGTGTCTGATAACATTATGGAAAGGATTTCTAAGGAGGCTGACCTTTCTGTTAAAGATTAAGATCATTTTTTAAAAACATAAAAAGTCCACCAGACTCCATGTAAAATAATCAGTGATTTTAGCGTGTATAGAGCAGCATATCTCCACCAGACTCCATGGATTTTAGCGTGTATAGAGCAGCATATATCCACCAGACTCCATGTAAATAATCAGTGATTTTAGCGTGTATAGAGCAGCATATATCCACCAGACTCATGTAAATAATCAGTGATTTTAGCGTGTATAGAGCAGCATATATCCACCAGACTCCATGTAAATAATCAGTGATTTTAGCATGGTAAAATACGACTTTCTAAAACATCTCTGAGCTCTGAGAGCAGCTGCTTTCGACCCAAGGGTGTAAGCCCCCCCTCTCTTTAAGTGTAGCTCCCATGGCGCCATTTTAATGCTACGTAGCCATCACCTGCAGTTAGCATTCCATTGACTCCCATTCAATTTTTACGTCACTTTGACAGTGAATACCTTTACATCTGAAGCGTTTAAAGACTCTATTTGTCTGTTGTTTATTTCTAAAGAAACACAACAATGTATAAAAAGCTCCATTACCTTGTAGCTCACGTTATGACTCCGTAGCAGACATTTTTTATAAAAATAGGCTAACGATTATTGCGTCCATAACCACACGACTGCTGTCGCTCAGTCGAGGGAATCACCGTATTGTCAGGAGAAGCTTACTAATGTTAACTAGCATGCAGTTAGTTAGTTAGCAGTAATTAGCCTGTGTCTATGTTAATGTTAACTAGCATGTTAGTTAGCAGTAATTAGCCTGTGCCTATGTTAATGTTAACTAGCATGCTAGTTAGCAGTAATTAGCCTGTGTCTATGTTAATGTTAACTAGCATGCTAGTTAGCAGTAATTAGCCTGTGTCTATGTTATCTCTAACATATACCTACCTCTCCGTCTCTGCTGATTGGGAATGATTGAGATTTATCTTGTTTGTTCTCTTCTCATTTTTAAATAGCTCACGCTACTATTTCCTGATCAGTTGACTTCATTTAATTTGTCATGTGCCGTTTTCTTTTGCAGGGTGCAAAAGTTCCTTCAGGGGCTATTTTTACCAACCACTGTCGCTGCAGGGGCAGAGTGACCTTTCCGATGTTCATCATCCAGCTGTGCACCCAGACCTATGTCAATAAATTATTACAGCCTTCAAAACCGTTGAACTTCATTTACATCTATCATCTCAGTTGCCCGTTAAGACACGCAATCCCAAAACATCATTCTTATTTTTTTATGTGGCCTGTTCTGTTTTAGCGGCCGGAAGGTTGCGTCCACGGCACAGCGGTCATATCGTCATATTTATTCCCACAGCGGGCAGGCAAGCGCGACAAGTGAGTGTAATGAGAGAGATCATTGAGATGATGTACGCTGGCCTTTTGGAGGCACCAGCTTTTGACCTCCAAAGCTGAGATCTCTATAGTCTCTATTTGGACATTTTTTCTTGATGTCTTCCTCCGTATCAGCACACTCTCATCCCTGCCCTCTTTATTCTGCTTCATATCTTGCCATCATTATGAATGATTGAACACTTCACCAACTGTTTGACGACCTGCTTTGGTTGGGGTTTCTCACTGACTACGTTGCACATAATATTCTTCATTCCACGTTTTTGCCCTTATTCCAAAAAAAAGACCATATTCTGACTACGCTGTTTACATGGCTATTGAAAGTGAATATTCCACTAATATGTCATGCACAAAGAGGCAATGGACCCAGCACGTTTGTCCAGTCCATGCAAATGCTCAGATGAAGTTAAAGCTGCGTAAAAAACACTGCTTATAGAGCATGGAGTCTTTGTGTCAGGTTTGCACACTCTGAGTGGAAATGGACTACAAAAGCACACCTCACAGGCAAAGTAAAAAGTTCTTGTTGTTAATTGAAACCAAGTCCAAATATTCAGATGTGAAGGTGTAAAAATCACTAGGCAGAGCTCAGAGTCAGGGATGTAGCAAAAGGTCCAAACTACTACTGGGAAACACTCACTGGAACGCTATTTGAAGACGATTGGGCGACGGACAGAGTATGTAAAGGGGTGAGTGGACCACACTGGGGAGACAATTAGACACAGGTGGACCACCAAGCGGGGACAGATGTTGTAAGGCAGACCAAAGCTGTGCTGGAAACCGTTCCCTATCAATGGAAACAGTACACACAATACTGTGTTAATTTCATTCACTATATAGTCCACTATAAAATACCCACAATGCACAGATAATTTTAGTCACATTCGACTGGATTTCATTTTTTTCTCCCTGATTCCACAATGTAATGTTTTCCCCATGCGGCTACAAGGAGGGAGAAGTCCTTGTAAAAACTGAAAAGAAAAAATTGAGCAGTATTTCCTCGGTTTCTAAACAGTGGAAATGTAACATGCAACATAAAGCATACCACTGGGACCAACGAATGCATTTAATCCGTGAGAAAGTAAAATACAATGGTTTTATTAGCGAGCTATAGTGTCTGGTAAACGGCAGGCAAAGGGAAAATCTAAAAACAAGTCAAAAATCCAAGAGAAAACAGATACTTAGGGAACACAGGACACATGAAGGCTGAACACATGGAAACAGACGGACGCACTGGGATAAAGGAATGACAGAACTTAAATACACAAGACAGGGGAGACAATGAGACAGGTACAACACTAGGGCGAGGATAGGTAATCACACAGGCAGGAAGAAACATGACAGGGAAGTAAAAACAAGACAACACAAGGGCAGATCCATAGACAGTTAAAGAAATGGACCAACAGACCCGCCAGTTACTCTGGACGGAGACCAGTGAAGTCTATTAGAACTCTTTCAGGTGATGCTGCGTTAGCCGCCCCAACTGAGCTGGAAGACGTAGATGACGTGAGCAACCTGTCTGAAAGCTGTAAGTCTTCTGGTAGTTGTGCAAGAGAAATCTCAATCATTCCCAATCAGCAGAGACGGAGAGGTAGGTATATGTTAGGAGATAACATAGGCAATAATTACTGCTAACTAAACATGCTAGTTAACATTAACATAGACACAGGCTACTCACTGCTAACCAACATGCTAGTTAACATTAATAATTAAACCTAAACAGCTGGATTGAAATCCAAACTGTCGCGAGCTTCTCCCGACAATACGGTGATTTGCTGACTATGGCTGAAGTTGCGGGGGTTATGACACAATCGTTAGCTATTTTTATAAAAACATCTGCCACGGAGCTATAACGTGAGCTACAAGGTAACGGAGCCTTTTTATTCATTTTCGTGTTTTTAGAAATGAACAACTAACAAAATAGAGTCTTTAAACGCTTCAGATGTAAAAGTTATTTCCCTTCGTCAAAGTGGCGCCAAAATGAATGGGAGTCAATGGATAATTGCAAGTGATGGCTTCGTAGCATTAAATGGCGCCTTAGGGAGCTACGCTTAGAGAGAGGAGGGGCTGAGCCCCTTGAGGAGGACAGGGAAACCCTACAAAATAAAACAGGAAATTGAAAATACTAACAGAAAACATGGAACAAATTCAAACAGAAACTTGACACAGGGATGAGACATGACAGGAAACAGTATGGTGCCCACCTCCTGTTCACAAAAATCTCACAATGGCTGCCAGTCCCTTCCCCTCAGGTCTATTTATTTGTGGTTAAAGGTGAAGCACTGTCACACTCCCTGGAAGTGTCAACCCTAATTAGTTTAAAAAAGTTGAACCACAAAAAATGTTCCCAAGACATAGGTCAACACGTGCCCATTCTGGATATTCATGTTGATGCACTTTCCCCTGACGATGCACTCAAACTGAAAATGAAGAGAAAAACACACACACACACACAACACTCTCCAAAGTGATTTTCTTTTTCTGTGTGTCCCACTAGGATGTCCCAATGCATTTGTTAGAAATTGATTAAATGTTAAGCATACACCATATAAACAGTAAAAAGGTTTATCACCATCATTATACCAACAATTCCACAAAATTAAAAGTATAATACGTCCAAAACATGTCCAATACAAGAACAGAGGGGAAATATGACTGTACTGAAATGTAAAAAGAAATTAAATGTTGTTAAAAAATAGATATTCTGCCAGATGTAATATATAAAGGGTCCAATCCGCCCCACTGAAAGAGGTTTGAAAATTGAGAAGTTATTAGTTCCAATTCCAAATTTACCAATCCTTTAATTTCTGAGAAATATCTGAGTTCTTTTTTTCTGTAAAATACGCTTTACTTTTTAGAAATTAATTTAGATATTTAGTTTTTTCACAATATTAACCCCCCTGCCGGGTTGGTTTAGCATTAATATAGCATTAGTTTTTTTTGTATGTCCCACTAGGGATGCTCAGTACCTATACATGCACTAATGGAGAGATGCCGGGGGTTGCAAGTGGGAAGGCGCCTGAAAGAGGGTTCGGTGCCTGCTCAAGAGCATATTGGAAATGCATTAGAGGTGAACTGGCAGCTCTCCAGCTACCAGTCCATCAAAACTTTGGTCCGTATGGGGGACTTGAACCAGCGACTCGGGCAGCTTCCAACTCTACTGACAGAGCTACTGCTACCCCCAAACCTTTTGTTATAAAAAGTTTTGTTTTTTGTATTTTAAATGAATCGCTTTAAAATTTGACCATAAGGGTTTTAGGACTATTTGTTGGGCCGCAGTTGGCTTCAGTTGATCATTTAAATGTAAAATCTGTTTGCAAAGTGAACTTTAACAAACACGCTCTGGTTCAAGCTTCCAGTTCAAGATTGGTGAGCTTCCCAGCAGCTCAGTGGTAAGCAGTGGCTTATCTGATGAAAATTACCACAAGGAGCAAAGTATCAGCAATAATAAGCATTTTCATTTAAAAAATAAAAAAATAAAGTAGACTATTAATCTCAGTGGTGTAGTAGTCGCCGACTGCTCCAATGAAGATAATATATTGCATGCTAATGAGCCCCATGCATAAACGCCACATCGAGTTGAGAAACAATTGTCTGCTTTTTACAGCATGCCGTTTGAATAACTCCAGCTGATGATGAATAATACCGAAGTCACGTTTTTTACCAGGTGTTAAATTTGTTGAACAACTGACTCAAAAGTGTGTATCTGTATTACTGACATTTAAAGTTGCGATATCCTGAAATTAAATGACTCCAACAAACATGAAATTTCATGAAATTAGCGCTGCCTCTGAATGCAAATACCCAAGAGCAGGATGAGTTTGACTGTGTATAAAAGCGAGGTTGAGCGAGCAAACTGTGAATTCTTTGACAAGAATTTATTAAAAAGTATAATATGCAGTGTTATCCTAAAAACAATGTATAGACTAACAAAAAGTGACATCCTCTCAATCATCATTTTGAATCAGTAGTGTCTGTATTCGCACGGCTTCTCTTTTAATTTAAAAACGTCACTCCTATATTAAAACATCAAAACATTCAAAAAAACGACAAAGAAACTGTTAAAAAATGACTAAACATAATAAAAAACGTCAAAAAAGTGACAAAAAACATTAAAAAAAAATTGTTCAAAAATTGACTAAAAATAATTTTTTAAAAAATGTCAAAAAGGACAAAAACATAATTAAAAAAACGCCAAGAAAGTGACAAAAACATCAAAAACATTAAAAAACGACAAAAAAATTGGAAAAAATTGACTAAAAATTATTAAAAATGAGGAAAATATAATTAAAAAAAACGACAAAAAAGTAAATAAAAACATTCAAAACATTAAAAACTACTCAAAAAAATTGTAAAAAATTGACTAAAAATAATTTTTAAAATGTCAAAAAATGACTAAACATAATTAAAAAAAACGGCAAAAAGTGACAAAAACTATCAAAACATTAAAAACGACAAAAATTGACTAAAACATTAATAAAAAACAAATTGTTAAAAAATGACTAAAACATAATTAAAAAAATATCAAAAAAGTGACATAAAAACATCAAAAACATTAGAAAACGACAAAAAATTGTTAAAAAAAATGACTAAAACATAATTAAAAAACATAAAAAAGTGACAAAAAAACATACAAAAACATTAAAAAATGACAAAAAAATTGTTAAAAAAAATTGACTAAAATAATTTTTAAAAAATGTCGAAAAATGACAAAATTCAAAAAGAAAAAGCAACAAAAAATGGTTAAAAAATTACTAAAAACATAATTAAAAACATCAAAAAGTGACAAAAAAACATTCAAAACATTAAAAAAAACAAAAAATTGTTAAAAAAAATTGACTAAAATAATTTTAAAAAATGTCAAAAAGTGACATAAAAACATTACAAAAAACGACAAAGAAATTGTTAAAAAATTGACTAAAATAATTTTTAAAAAATGTCAAAAAATGACTAAAATAATTTTAAAAAAATGTCAAAAAATGACAAAAAACATAATTAAAAACTTCAAAAAGTGACATAAAAACATCAAAAACCTTAGAAAAAAGACAAAAAATTGTAAAAAAAAAAATTACTAAACATAATTAAAAACATCAAAAAAAGTGACTAAAAAAACATACAAAACAAAAAATGACAAATTTTTTTTTTAAAAAATTGACTAAAAAATTTTAAAAATGTCAAAAAAATGACAAAAAACATAATTAAAAAACGTCAAAAAGTGACAAAAAAACAAAAACCTTGTATAAAAAATTGTTAAAAAAATTACTAAAACATAATTAAAAATGTCAAAAAAGCAACAAAAAAATTGTTTACAAATTGACAAAAACTTTGAGAAAAGTGTAGAAAAAGAACAACAAAATGTTGAAATGTCAACCCAGAAAACCACAACGCTGCAGCTCGACGGAAGACAACACTTTATTATTTTATTTTCTATACCCAACCATTCCCATCACTTTCTCTGCCACAAGATGAATGCCTTTGAAGAGAGAGACTGTGATTATGTGTTTTTATCCCCACTCAATCCACCTGTATGTCGCCCCCCTCCTTAATGACCCAGCCCTTGCCCCTGATTGGCTGATGCCCATGAGATACAGAGAGAGGTCATCCAATCAACAGGGAGTGAGTATGAATGTAGTGGTCAAGAAAAACAGCTTCATACCTTTAACTACTTTATGATACTTTCATGGAAAAATTTACAAAAAGGCATTCTTGTGTTTAAAGGCCTCTTGATTAATTTAATTCTGAATATGCATGCAGATTACCTCTCTATGTGCTTCTGACTCCCACATCATTACTCTTAAGCTCCTATAATATCACGCCTCATGGCCATGACACTGAGCTGTATGTTAATGAGGCACAACAAATAAGGGGCCCATGCATAACTTAAGAGTTCAGCAGCCCTGCACCTCTGCTACAATAAATACATGTTTTTTATTAGGATCAAAGTTTCATGGTGTTTGGATGAGATTTACTGTTTTATGTGCTTGCTCAGTGCCAGACCTCCAATTCTGGCTGAGAGGCAGAGTCCCCCCAAAATAGTCTCAGTGCCCAGAACTTGTTTTGGTGGAAAGAGGTTCATTTAAAAAGTTTTGTGCAGCCGGTTGAAAATAGTCTCAGGGAAGGAATAGTCCTTTGGTGGAGAACATGTGTACATTTAAAAGTAGGGACCAGGTGGTCCCTCAGATTGGCAACAGACTCTTCCCTGTTGAGCTTGAACAGGGGAGACCTGAGGACCAGGTAACCATGGTCCTCAGATTGGACAGATAGTCTAGCTAGTGTCTGGTTCATACAGAGATCTGAGGACCAGGTAACCATAGTCTCAGATTGGACAGATAGTCTAGCTAGCTGTCTGATTTACCCTGCAGAAAAGAGAGACTGTCCTCCTCCTTCAAAAACTATTCCGGTAAATGAACCGTTGTCGATCCAGACTCTGACTAAAGTAATGTGGTGAAATATGTGGTGCTAGATTTTAAGGAGGTAGGGTTTGGGATGGTGGACGACTGTCACGCTCAGCATCACACATGCTTAGTAACCTACAATAAGTGATCTGTTTTGGAAACTTAAAGTGAGAATTCGCTGATTCCAACACGTAGCTCTGTTGTCTGTAAAGTCGCGAGGTCTGTCAGTAGAGAAAAAACTAACCAATCGCTGCTGCCTGCCGAGTTATCTTCCTGCTAGAGTTAGCACCCAACAGGCTTTAAACAGGGCAAGTTTTAAATGTGTTTTTATAATAATAATAATACATTTTATTTAAAGCGCCTTTTAATGACACCCAAGGTCACTTCACAAAAAAAAAGGACATTAAAGTTATAGCCATCTCATAAGGTGCTGAGGTTCACACTATGACGTGCAGTAGGCCTGCTGAGAGGGTCTCAGTGAGCGGACCGGTGTAAAACCCTCCAGTTCGCGATAAGAGTGCGAGACCCCCCTCTCCTCCTGGGTGAGTGGGGTTCACAGATGTAAACAAACATATGCATTTAGGGACTGCTTGGTTCAGGTGGAAAAAAAGCATTGCTCCGCTGCCATATATATGCATATGTGGGTAATGCCCGAAAAAGAATGCTCTTTCTAAATAGGAGCTAAATTTGCCTGCATAGCTTGAAGCAATACAGCAACTGGCTCATGTTCTTCCTTTCACTGCAGTGGGGGAAATATGTCCTTTAATCGCTGTCTTTTGTCTGCTGTTACCTATTGTACTACCAAATCCCATTCTTTCAATTGTCAAATGTGCTGCAGCAGCAGATCAGATTTGAAGGTGAAGTTCCTCGAGGAATAAAGGGAAGCAGTGCGAGCCAGAGGGAGTAAATCGGCTTTTTATTTGGCCCGAAGTGACACTTTGGGAGGATCTGTATCCTTCCACCGATCTCATTAATGTTAAAACATGCAAAAACTCCGTCTTGAGACTGTCTGTGAACAATACTGTCGCATCAGCTCTTTGGGATAATGCCCTGACAGATACAGCGCGTCTCAAGATTCCTGTCTTCCTACTAAAAGTCTGTTTAGGAAGTTACTCTTCTTCCTTACAGTACGAAGACATCTGCTCTGTTCCATTAAATCAAAGTTAGACTCTGGACTAGCAGGGTCCATGTCTGCTACAATACATGCACAACCTTTTTATAGGGAGATTAGTCTACATCTCATTCAGTTGAGCCGATATTGGTTTCCATCAAATTTAATATAACAGATGTTCTTGCACAAAAGGTGATTGAAAGATTTGAGCGTTGTAGAGAACCATCCACATTGTTGTTTTTTTTACAATTTGGTTGACGGAAACCCAAAATTTCTGATTTAGAAACTTTTTGAAAATGAAAAATCAGATTCGACCGAGGACAACAGGAGGGTTAATTAGTAAAGATGACAAGACAGAAACAGCCTTTCATTTTATAGTTATAACTACGTAGTCTATATCCATGAAGTTCCACTTTGGGGATTGCTACATAGAATTCCTCATGGGGGAAACTATAGCTTTAACCATTTAAATCCTGCTTATATACCAATATGAAAAGCAATTTCAAAGCTCTACAAAGTCATTGCTCCACAGAACTTTAAGGTTAAGAAGACATGCCGAGACATTGTGAACACCCACAACATTTCTTTCTCTCTGCCTGCCCACACACTCTCACATCCACAGAGCAAGTGTGGGAGAAGGTTAAGTAGAATGAAAAGGAGAGAAGGGACACGAGCAGCAGGGAGCTGAACCTCTCACTCCACTCACCGCTCCGACACATTTACTTACATCAAGTCCTGCTGAAGGTCTCCACTCATTGATTCTGCTTCATTCATGACTCAATCAATAGCACTTGATCAAGGTGCAGGGCAGTCGCGTCCAGCTGTAAATCAGATGAATGGATAACATCTCCCACCATCCTGACGGCTGCCTCCTCTGTAGTTCTGTGTGAATAAAACCAGAGGACATACACCACATATAGAGCTGTTTAGGCACAGTGCACTTTAACCCAATGACCCCTTAACTCAGGGGTAGGCAATTACTTTTCCCAATTCCCAATTTAACTATACATATACTGATTCTTATAATTTGAGTTAAAATAGTGGGTATTTATTTTGTTTACATTTGCTTAAAAATTGGAAACCCTGTAACTTATAATAGCAGGAATGTGTTTTTCTGAATTAAATGTGAATAATTTTGTTTATTTAATTTGGCTGTCAACTCAGATAATAACTTGTACTTGTCATCTTTCTTTTGAGGGGTTTTCACCTGTTTACTGCCCACCAAGGAATGGTTAATAAAGACAAACAACTGATCCCATGGCTGTTTATTGAGTGAAATCCAGTTAAAAACTTCATGTGGAGGGACTGTCCTTTTCAAGTGGGGAATTGCACAAGAAATACATGAGAACTTGACAGGATCACATAAGAAACAGGGACTGTTGTGGAGGGCCAGGCCAGTAGGCTAAACTCAATTCTGCTCAATATTAATTGTATCTCTTTATAAAAAGCAGTACGTTTTAAGGTCTTTGACAAGCTGCGACTGGTAGGGGCACAAATGTGATGATGGTAGTGAGTAGTATGAAAGCCTGAAAGCCTGCGTAGGGAGGGTGGTTGGGCTCGTGGATTGGTCAAACAATACAGGACTCTCAACCCGGAGACCAGGGTTCGTGTCACTGAAACGTTCATTTTTTAAACCCCACCCATGATCTTTTCCTAAACCCAAGTGTTACGTTCTTGTCCTGCATACATATCTTTTATAAGCCCATGCACCATCTTTTCCTAAACCCAACTGCGTCAAAAGTGACGCCAATAGTCCCGACCCAGCCCCTTTAGATGTGACGCTAAAGGAGACTGTTAGCGTCAATAACAACGCCAAAGGCACCTGACCAGGCGTCCGTAGTTTACGCGATGAGAGTGAGAATGTGTTGTTATATACATACCTTTTTTTTGCAGAGAATACTAAGCTATTAAAATAATCGTTGGTATGATTTTATGAATAATGTTACACATACTGTACATGTGGCACAGTGAATCTTTAGGATGAACTGTATCTGTGGATGGCTCTCTTAGTGACTACCTTAACTATAGGTCAGTAAGCCTATCATCAGTGGTGATTAATATATATTATAATATATACATATATATAATATATTAATATGTTAGATTTATGTTAAGATCATTTGGAGGCCTCTCTGCAATGACTATCCACCCCCTGTTGAAGATCCCTTTATGAACTTAGTTTTTTTTATTGCTTGTTTTAACTGTTTTGTATTATCCTTTTTTACTCGTTGTGTAAGGAAGACTGGCGAAGCGAGCTTTTCATTGCATGGTGTAAGTTGTCTTCACTGTGACAGTTAAAATACATCTCTGGAATCTTGAAAAGCTTTCCAACATGTTCTTCTCCACGGCCCTCAGGCTCTGAGTTACAGAACAACAATTTTAGGTCATTATTACAGTCAAAAATCTCCCAGAGATGGTGAAGAGAAGCAAACACATGTTTTTTTTTCCCCAACATGCATTTACTAGCTGAAAAACAGGGAGCAGTGTTTTACCTCGGTCTGTGGAAGACTTAGGTGTGCATGTTTCTTAGTGATGTTATTCAATGGAAAGACAAATGGAATTTGACATCATTTTGGACCATTGTTATCACCACATCTGTGTTTAAGACACTGGAAAAGCTAATGCAGATAATAGATAACACTCAAAACTTAATGCTAAAGAAGTCCAACTCAATCATTAGATCTGAGAAAAGTATTTTGGTTAGTTTGATTCTTTTTTTGCTGTTTTTGGCACTTTTCACACTGTTTTGGGCAATTATTTGCTGCATTTCATTCAGCTTAGGTGCTGCCTGTCACGGTACAACAACAGACCCAAAGCACACATCAGAGCAGGGAGTAAAAAGGTAATGATGCGTTATTGTCCAGAGAACAATCCAGGCAAAATACAAAATCGGCAGAAGATGTTGTCAGAAATATAAGCTGGAGGTCTACAAAAACACTGGGAAACAAACACGCTGGAGAGTGAGAACCCACAAGCGAGATAAAATGCACATTACAGGTTGGAATCAGAACTGAAAGTTATATTGACCAAATTTCAATACCCGACAGGACTATCATACTATTTGTATTACATGATTAACTATGTAAAAATTGACTTTATTCAATAACCAGTTCTAAAACCAGTTTTTATGCAAGACCTTTAGGATTCAGACAATATCTAACGAACTCCTCTCAAACTCCTGACAGAGAGCGCAGTGACTGCTGTCTATGACTCCATCCCCATCTCTTTTCATAACTCAGCTCATTCACTTAGTGCAACTCCTCCGTGGTTAGCTGAACAGCCGATCAATATGTGGGCAGCAGCACCCGAGTGGAGTCGGAGTAGAAAAAATTACATCTAAAAATAACAGCTGGAAGACCAGCGCAGGGAGCTGAGCATAAATCAAATGGCTTTTTTCTTTCAGATAAGGCAGGCGCGGGGGAATGGATGTGCAACAGTCAGGCGGTGGGCGGCACATCCTCGCAACAAAAAGCCGCTTTTGCCAAAGGGGGTTAGCGGAGACGCTGCAAGGCCCCGAGGCCTGTCAGGATGCTTCCATCACCAGGAGGGGGGTGGAGGAGCTGTACATACTCCTGGCTGCCTCGCCAACACAGCACAGTTTAAAGCCTATATTAGCCCTGCTTGCCATTAGCTGGCAACTGTTGTCAGAGAGCATTACAGCATTGTGAAGCAGCTGCAGGATAACATCAGTCAAACTGAAAGTTTGGGATTATAAGTCCAAGTTATCTAAAACATATTTCATGTTAGTGTTTCTCATGCTTTCTAATTCAGAACATTCTGCAAGTTGGGTTAATACAGAGAGCCAACCCTCTTCACGTCAAAACTTATTTTAATACTAGTTTCACAATAATCTTATCAGGCTTTTTTTCAGAGTGTGGAGATATCAGAATCAGAATCAGCTTTATGCGCCAGGTATGAGGACACATATGAGGAATTTGACTTAGGTTGGAGCAAGCCTCCGGGCGGCAGCGCCACCACACACTTTCCCGAAAAAGAATCAGTGCAGAAAGCAACATAGCATACAATACATAACAACATCACAACATAATGCACAAGACAACACACGGTTCATGTGATCACATGAAGGAACTTTTTTTGAGGTGACTCGGGAGGGTGGAAAAAAAAAACAAGTCAGAGGCGGAGACCTCATGTTTGTGTGTATTGTAGAAAAAAAAATTCCACTGTAACAAATTTTTTAAAATTTACAGTAACTTACTGGCAACGATCGTCCAGCAAGTTACTGTGAATTGTTTTTACAGTAAAGGTACCGTACTTCCATTTACAGTATTTTATGTATTCACTGTAAAATACAAAACAATTAAACACAACATAATATAAAAAAGTAAAAATACAGTATTTTCCTGTACTATAGTGGCTATAGTGTGATTTTTTTTTTTTTACAGTAATACTTAGACTACTGTGATTTTGTCATGTCGACAAGGTTGTAATGTACTTTTACAGCATTCTACTGTAAAAGTCATATACAGTAGTGTTACTGTGAAATCTAAAGGAAATAACTGGAGATTTCACAGCCGTTATTTACAGAGTAACTTAACTGAAAAAGAACTGTACAAATGTGTTGGTGATTTTGGGAAAGCCTAAGTGTGCATCACATCCAACAAGGCATGGCAATTAGTTGGTGTTGTGAGCAGACAAACACAAGTAAACACTCCAAAGTTTTAGTTAGTAACATGATGAACTGTTAAGAAATTTGCAATCTTTTGTAGAAAAAAAGAGCAGCCATCACCCATCTGCTATATACTATATGTAATCAGGATGAAAACTAATGTACAGAACATTATTAAATTGTATTTTCCACATGACATTAATACTAAACCACTAACAGACATCTTGGTTTGAAATCCCGTTCTCATTCCCAAATCGTCAAATACTGACGCTCTGTCGGTGGCTTTTCAGAATCAGATATCGACGCACAAATCCCCCTTCAGCATCCGTTTAGGGGTAAGATGACAAAATATTAAAGAGAGCGAGTATTAAAGAGAGTATTAAGAGAGATAACTGTAACCAAAGGCCCAAAATCTGCATAAGGAGGCAGGGGTTGGGTGGTGGATGGGTCAAACTACACAAGACTTTCAATCCAGGGTTCATGTCCTGTTCTTGTCTCGCATGTCAGTTAAATGTGTATTTTTTAACTCTACCCACGATCTTTCCCTAATCCTAACTAAGTGGTTTTACCACACTGTCAAAAAAAGAGGTACAATACAGGTCCATTTTTGTTCCCTAAGGTACAAACTTAGCAAATGTTCCCTTAAAAGTACAAAAATGTATCTTGAAGGTACATTTCTGCACCTTCCGTTGTACAGTGTGTACTTTCTGAGGTGTAAGGTACATATTTGTACCTTTAAGGTAAATTATTGATCCTCAAAGGTTTAATATTGTCCTTAGAAGGTACAAACAGGCAGGGCTGTAGTCAAGACCACCTTAGTCGAAGTCCAAGACCAGGACTAGTCGAGTCCAAGACAAGACCGAGTCCAAAGAGGTTCGAGTCCGAGTCAGGACCGAGTCAGGACAGAATAAAAGGTCTTATGCATGACAGTATCAAGACAATCATTTTGGGTTTCCCTTTCCCTCCAATATTATTATCAACATAATAAAGACACCTGGACTCGGTCCAGACCAGAAGCCATATTGGGCAAGACCAGTGGCCAAGACCGAGACAAGTCCGAAGTCCAAATACTAGCGAAGTCCGAGACAAGTCGAGACCATAGAAGAATGGTCTTGAGTCGGACTCAAGTCCAAGACCAGAACCAGTACTACAGCCCTGCAAACAGCTAAGGTCCAAATGTGATCCTCTTATTCAAGGAACAACAATGTCCCTTTGAGGGTTCCACCCCAGGGACAAGCTCTTGTTCCTTAAAGGTCCTGGTTTGGTACTTTTTTTTTTTTTGACAGTGCACGCACTTTTAAACATGACCGACCCACAACATCAAGTCCCGACCAAGCGTGTCCAAAAATGCGGCCATAGCGTTACCCAGCTACGTTAAATATCACCATGGATGGGGTTACATTGGAATTGGAGTACATCTGAACGAGAAGTTAAAGGAGACTTTTTGGCTTGGAAACAAACGCCAAAGGCCCCTGACCATGACCAAGGGTCATTTTTGACCCAGTTGGGAGTGAGAATGTGTTGGGTTTTATTTTTTGCTTTTTTGGCAGGTAACTCTGCATTCGTGAGCGATGGAATGTAAAGTTTGGAGACGTTTCACTGAAACAGATTGGCTGACACGGCACAGGCCGCTACAGAAAAAACAGAGTTTGCCCCAAAAGCTTTAGCACAGTTTCTCCTTTAAGATACTGTATTTCGCTAACATGTCAAAGCTCCAACACTCTGAAGTCGTCAGAGTCAATCTGAAATTCACTGGCATCAGAGACGCTCAGTGTTGCTCTTATAATGTTCACCTGCACTGCTGACTGTTACTATAGTAACAACTGTTTATACCTGCATCTTACTTACATTGACTGGTATATCAATTTGCACTGCTGACTGTTTATTTCCAGTACCAATTGTTTACATATACATCTGCAATACCGTACTTTAACTGTAATATGCAATTACTTTCCACTGCACTTTGATTCGGATAGCTTCTGCCCAAACTACCTTAAATCATTGTTATACTGCTCATTTTAGCCTAACTTATTATATCTATCTGTAAAAATTCTGTCTATAATAGCCGCCTGTATATATATTCATAGTACATATTCACCTGTAAACTCTGTAAACCAGTAGTATATTATGTTCATTGTACATATCTGTAAAATTTCTACTTAATAATAAATAGTAATATCCACCTGTATATTATATTCAGTACATATCTAGCTGTAAATCTTGCTCACAATACTTGTTATCTATATTTTATATTCATAGGACCATCTGTAACTGTACCTGTGTAATGACAATAAAGTTGAATCTGATCTAAAAATATGTATATATATATATATCAGAGGGGCATGAAGCTATATTGATTTCGATCTCTGTCTGGTTTATCCAGATTTCCCTGTCTTGTCTTGGACACTGAGCTCCCCTTCAGTCTGTGATTCAGGATCCTCTCGGTGGGATCCTGAACTTTTACTAAGTCGCCGAGGTATATGCACTATCTTTTCTTTCACAACTCAGAGAGCACCCTCTCACTTATTCGTCTAATACCCTTCACACAGAGGCGTCATAAATATGGAACGTTTCTCCTCTCACCAGGCAAAAGGTCTTTCTTGACATGTCTTTAAATTACCCCACAAAAACCTCCGGTGTCAGGCAGAATTTTACCTGACCTTTTCCTTGCTACAACGCAGGAGAAGACTATTAAAAGCCATTTATTGTACCGTGTAAAGAGAGAGAGAGCCGGTGAGAGAGAGATGTATGAGAATCCTCCTGGAGTATTTTTCACCATTATGGTAATAATTTTCAAATGTCTGATCCTGTACAGGCTGTACTCTCACAGGGCAGAGGAAATAGTATGCATCTGATTTGAAGTTTTGTTATACCAGAAAACAATACACATACAGGAAGGAGAGCTTATCAAGAAACATCACCGTACATCTGCTTCATATAGTGTACTCGAGATCGGTATTGGCCTAAAGGCTTTTGAAAGCTCTCTGTCACGTCTCAGAATCAACCTTCTCGGTCTCAGATAAAGAGAACTCAGGATTTTATTTCAAGACCAGAACTGCAGGGATATCACTGAATTGTCTGTGCCTTCTGAGTTATATGTGAACATCATTACTGACTGAATTGCAACCAATACAGTTCTTCATGAAAAATGCTGAGTTTTTTTTTGTGATTGTTGCAGGCAAAACACGTTTTCTTAAAAAATACGATGGAACGTGCGGGATATTTATGCAATTTTATGCAGTGAAATTGCGGGAACTTACAAAAACTGCTGTTTGATAAAAAAAAAAGAGACTCTCTTGTTGCTTAATTACCATAGACAGTTAAAGAAGTGCACTAACAGACCACGTTGTTCTGGACAGAGACCAGGCGATAGAAACCCGGCTTTCCCCCCCATCCTGTTGGCTCAGAGCTCCACAGTCTAAGTCCACAGGTACAAATTTGTTTTTCACCAAATGTATCGCAAGAAGTGTTTCAAAAGTTGATTTGAGACTCGCCGCTGTGTGATGCGAGAGAGCACACATGGGAAGTTGCAGCGACAGATTCGAGAGGTTTTAATCACTGAGTTGTGGTTGTGATAAAAAATGAACCCCAATAAAAAAACAAATAAAAGTATACGAGTAAATGATGCACTACACTGTTGCAGCTGTCATGGTGTTCATGCAAATATCAATTTACACATTTGTGAATATTTTTTCTGTGACTTCACATTCAGAATCCAGGTGTGCAAATTTCAATTTACAAGTTCAGATGTTTTTAACAAGCACGTGTTTTTTTTTGTCTTTGTGACTTATTTCTTTCTTTCTATTTTTTGTGAATATTTTTTGCAAGTGCAAATTTGATGTTTGAAAGTGCAAACGTTAACATACAAGTTCAGATTTTTTGGTTCTGCAAGTTCTCACGTTGTATTCTACAAGCTCTCATCTTTTGCACCATATTCACCTTCATAGGTTTCACACAAAACTAAGTGGTACTACAACAAACCTACGACAAATTGAGACTTTCTTCCTTTATTCACAACAGTATGAAAACATAAAGAGTCTATCCCCATTCCCTGCAATATGCTACAAATTTCCTCCGAAATGAGGTCCCATGAGCCCCACGAGAAAGGGGAGCGACTTCATCTCTCTATAGAAACCAAGTAGGAGCACAAGAAGTCTAGTTGTCCAGAAGCCGGCACTGTGTTTTAAGATGTTAATGTGAGGTGATTGAGTGGTTCAACAAGCATGACTCTGCCTGGAGGTGTCTTCCTCCCGCCCATACCCTCTTTCAGCCTCGGCGGGGTAATTTAGAGCGGAGAGAAGAGTGGCTGTGCTGCTCATTACTGCTGCCTTGCCCGTCGGCCCCTGTGGACACAGTGGCCACAGCTCAGCAGTTATGCCCCTGCCAAAAAACAGGAAGAGAACAGGGATGAGAGATATTGACTCTCTATCTCCAAGGCCTTAAGCAGGCCAGCAATCAGAAATGTGTCACTGTTTTTGTCTTGGTTTGTCCACATTTATCTTTTTAAATTTGTGGTACATTTTTGCTTTCAACAGACAAGCAACAAAAACAAATGCCATGAAATCTAACATATCGGGTGGGAAGGCCGAACTGACAGTAGAGGAATTATGCTCAACGCTTAAGTTTCAAAATACTCCGGGTTGATATAAGAAGAGTGTGTTGATAAAGATTTATTGTACTACATTACCCAGAAGTCTAAGCATGGCAGAAGCACAGGAAGTGAAGGTTGTGTTTGGCGCTGTGTGTCACTCCCCGATGTGAGTCCAGTGCAGATTTGAGTCGTGCATGCTCAGATTTAAACGGTTTACGGCATAATTGTCATACTGAAATTTGTGAAATCCATGAAATTATAAACTTTTCTCATTACAAACAATAACAGAAGATGGAAATCATTTCAAAACTGTTGTAGCTATCTATGATAGTTTGATTGCTAACGTTAGCTCAAAACGCCATTCAACTGATGCTAACTTGTAGCTAAGCTAGCAGTGAACCAACTTGGTTAAGTAGGCCCATTTTTACTGTACTAACATTACAGAAGTCTCTCGTTAGCATCTTAGGCTACTTGTCGCAGAGCGATGCATGCGCGACTAACATCTTACTTATGTGTTGACAAGGCTGAAAAAGTAAGAGAGTTCTCAAGTAAGCATGCTGCCACGCCCAGTTTGTCGTACATATGGAACAAAGATAACAAAGAAGTAACATTTTTATGGGCTGTTGTTTCAGCAAGTGGCCCAAAACAACATTTGTGTAATGAGGAAATGTGCCAGAAGGGACTTTATTTGGGAAAAAGAGCAGAGCTGGGGTAAGGTGTCCAGATTTCTCAGACAAAATCTCCGGGGACGTTTTCAGCTCAGAAGCGTAAATACCTCCAAAACACGTCATGTTTTTAATTTTTGTAAAACTTAAAACGGGGACACTAGACCTAGAGCTGAGTATCGGATACAATATAAACTATTGAGGAAAGATGTTCCTTTGACATTGATGCAGTATGAAACGAGATCGCTGCAGTCGGCAGCAGAGAAACAAGCTACAATGGAAGTTAATGGGAGAATTGTCCAGCTTGTATTTACGTTCATAAAGTGCTCGTTTTGCTGCTGACAGACTCAGATTAATATTCTAAGTGTCTGATAACATTATGGAAAGGATTTCTAAGGAGGCTGACCTTTCTGTTAAAGATTAAGATCATTTTTAAAACATAAAAGTCCGAAATTGTGTTCTCTAAACCCACCAGACTCCATGTAAATAATCAGTGATTTTAGCGTGTATAGAGCAGCATATCTCCACCAGACTCCATGTAAATAATCAGTGATTTTAGCATGGTAAAACACGGCTTTCTAAAACATCTCTGAGCTCTGAGCAGCGCTGCTCGATCGGCTCCGTTTGGTCAGAGTTTTCTTTCTTTCATTCCAGTTTCGGGTCTGTCAGTCACAGTGAAAACCGGGGACATTTCCGGGGACAGATCCAGCCGTGGACAGGTCACCAAAATCGGGGACTGTCCCCGGAAACCGGGGACATCTGGTCACCCTAAGCTGGGGAGAATGACACTACTAAGTCAATGTTGTTAACAAGTCACAGATTTTTCTGGCAGGTAAACGCAGAACCGCTGGGTACTGGTGTTGTTTGTTGACTTGTACAGCAGAACCATAGACTGGAAGGACAGAGCATGTGGGACGTATACAACTATATATATATATATATATATATATATATATATATATATATATATATATATATATATATATATATATATACATCATATACACATATATATATATAATCTATGAGCAGAACACAGTGTTGTTGTGGTTGAAAATCGGCGGATTTACCAGCTAGCTTGGCTGGTAGAACGCTGAACAAGGTATTTTAAGTTTAACTTTGAATTGAGAACACAGTGAGAGGGTCAAGTTCAAGATTGAACACAGACAACACTTCAAAACAAGTTCCGGTCTATTTTAATGTACACACTGTTAGCATGGTTAGCATTGCTTTTCCTCTGTCCTGATTGTGAGGTCCTTAACAATCCCCTGCTTTATCGTCTATTTTCAAATAAATGGGACCATAAGTTACAAAATGAACATCATGCTGTATTGAAGACTTGAACTATTGATTGAGACCATAAACTAGTTATGAAAATATTTACTGTGCTAGTAAATCACGAGAGAATTAGGGTCATTCCCTCAAAGGAAATTAGATAGAATGCATGTTAAAGCACTTCAGCCTTGGCCTCGTCCCTATGGTCTATCCTTTGACGAACTCATGCTGTTTTTTATTTCTTACTTTTCTATGGATCCACTTTCTTCTCCCACCTTATCAGGGTGACCAGACGTCCAGACGGGACAGTCCCCGGTTTTGGTGACCTTTGGTGACCTGTCCCCGGCTGGATCTGTCCCCGGAAATGTCCCCGGTTTTCACTGTGACTGACAGACCCGATACTGGAATGAAAGAAAGAAAACTCTGACCAAACGGAGCCGATCGAGCAGCGCTGCTCAGAGCTCAGAGATGTTTTAGAAAGCCGTATTTTACCATGCTAAAATCACTGATTATTTACATGGAGTCTAGTGGAGATATGCTGCTCTATACACGCTAAAATCACTGATTATTTACATGGAGTCTGGTGGAGATATGCTGCTCTATACACGCTAAAATCACTGATTATTTACATGGAGTCTGGTGGAGATATGCTGCTCTATACACGCTAAAAAATCACTGATTATTTACATGGAGTCTGGTGGAGATATGCTGCTCTATACACGCTAAAATCACTGATTAATTTACATGGAGTCTGGTGGAGATATGCTGCTCTATACACGCTAAAATCACTGATTATTTACATGGAGTCTGGTGGAGATATGCTGCTCTATACGCGCTAAAATCACTGATTATTTACATGGAGTCTGGTGGAGATATGCTGCTCTATACACGCTAAAATCACTGATTATTTACATGGAGTCTGGTGGAGATATGCTGCTCTATACACGCTAAAATCACTGATTAATTTACATGGAGTCTGGTGGAGATATGCTGCTCTATACACGCTAAAATCACTGATTATTTACATGGAGTCTGGTGGAGATATGCTGCTCTATACGCTAAAATCACTGATTATTTACATGGAGTCTGGTGGAGATATGCTGCTCTATACACGCTAAAATCACTGATTATTTACATGGAGTCTGGTGGAGATATGCTGCGCTATACACGCTAAAATCACTGATTATTTATATGGAGTCTGGTGGAGATATGCTGCTCTATACATGCTAAAATCACTGATTATTTATATGGAGTCTGGTGGAGATATGCTGCTCTATACACGCTAAAATCACTGATTATTTACATGGAGTCTGGTGGAGATATGCTGCTCTATACACGCTAAAATCACTGATTATTTACATGGAGTCTGGTGGACTTTTATGTTTTAAAAAATGATCTTAATCTTTAACAGAAAGGTCAGCCTCCTTAGAAATCCTTTCCATAATGTTATCAGACACTTATAATATTAATCTGAGTCTGTCAGCAGCAAAACGAGCACTTTATGAACGTAAATACAAGCTGGACAATTCTCCCATTAACTTCCATTGTAGCTTGTTTCTCTGCTGCCGACTGCAGCGATCTCGTTTCATACTGCATCAATGTCAAAGGAACATCTTTCCTCAATAGTTTATATTGTATCCGATACTCAGCTCTAGGTCTAGTGTTTTAAGTTTTACAAAAATTAAAATCATGGCGTGTTTTGGAGGTATAAACGCTTCTGAGTTGAAAATGTCCCCGGATTTTGTCTGAGAAATCTGGTCACCTTATTCTTTATTGCTTTTCCCATCAGTCTGCCCTTAACATCCTCCTACATATTTGCATACAACTGTGCAAACAGTGAAGGGGCAAACTCCCTGCAACAGCCACAGGGGGTGAAAAGCTATGATACAAGGAGCTGGTGGATGCTCAGGAAAACGACGGCTGGAAGCACCCGGTTGCTCTGTAGCTGCTGCCAAATGTTCCCAGGGACAGGCTGGGATAGTTAAAGTAAAATTACTGCCCCAGCCACCCGAGGGCTCCGCCCCTGTGTTGTTTTGTCAAGTACTACACTTGCAATATTGGTCTTTTTATTTGCCTCATAGGATCTGAGAATCCCAGAAGTGCTGTATTGTTTGTTGTGCTGTTTGTCTCATCATCAGAACGTGGATAGTGGTAAAGGAGGGGCTCATAGTGATTAACTGCAGTATTGATTACACAGGGCTCTTGAGCCATATCTTTGTAACCCTGGCCCAGAATGTCCTCTTTGAGTTTGCTGGAAAGCAACTCTCATTAAATATCTGTGCCTCTTTGTAGGGGCAGCTTAATTAATCTCCTCGTGCCAAATACTCTCCTGTTATCTAAAAAAGCTAAATCTAGACACTGCAGAGACACTGCTAATGTGTCCAATGTTTGCGTCAAAAGCAGAATTCTCACAGAGAATCTGACGTTGAACCACACACATTTTTCAAGCGGTTTCACTGTCGTGGACAACTTTTCAATATTGTAATAAAATCACGAGAGGCTTTCATCTCAATCGTTTGGTGTAAGGTGGTCATTAAACTCAGTGCGAGTCAGTCTTTTTCCGACAAAATCGGAAACGGCTTTGACATTGTTGTAAGTTTGAAATCTTGGTATGGTAATGAAGTGAAATCATGTGAACATTGTCAACAACCAATGGGTGCACTCCCTTTTATTACCAAAACAGGAAACAGCAAACTGGGTAGAGCCAGAAGCTAAGTTTGGTAAAAAAACCTCATGTAAATAAAGCTGGTGAAAGTGTGTTTCCGATAAAGCGAATAAAAACCCGTGCGTATTGACGTCACATGCTGTTTTGCAATCAAATTACTATATTGAATTGTTTTTAGACATTTTAAAGTGTCTCCTCATTGGTCCACTTTGTTGACACCGGCCAAACTTCTTCTTCTTCTTCATTTTTTGGCGGGGTTCCACCATAAAATGACCTAAAACTTAATCGCAATTCATTACTTATTCAGCAAATAACGTGTCCATCAGCATTTATCGCATAAGCCGTATATCGATCAAGATAAAATATTCATGAAATTCCAGCGATTTTTGACTGTTTCCACGAGGCATTTCTCATTCTATATGACTTAATTCGGATAAAAACATGTGGATGGAAACATAACTAATGTTGTTTATGGATGCTATGCCGCTGCGCTAAATGCTAAAGAGAGAAAGTCGCAGATTTTCAAGTCATCCAGCGGAGGATTCCCGGCGTGTAAAGAGCTCCAATCTTCTAACTTTAGTGTCTAACTTTAGTCTTTTCAAAATCTTTTCAGATTATTCTGCATGGTAGGCATTGGAAGTTAGAGCATCTATATTCTGAATTACATAAACTCAATGCTCTCATAACTCTCCGACCATGATATACTGTTCATAGCTGCAAAGTAGGATGAGCTGCTGTTTCCAGAAGGTTTTTTATCCACACTATGAATTTCCATTAAAACATTTTCTTTTGATAACACCGTCAGTATTACTCAACATAGAAGCATGAGGAGTGCTTGGATAGTACTAGACATTTCCAAACATCAGTTGGAGTTACTTTAAATTACTATTAATTAAATTACTTTAACCCTCCCGTTGTCCTCGGGTCAAATTTGACCCCTTTAAAAAAATGTATATATCTGAAATATGGGTTTCTTTTTAAAATTACCACAAAACAATGGATTGGATTCCTTATAACACTCTTTACAAATACAAATGATCACTTTCATTCCTCTGATCTTAACCATTAGTCAAAATAATTCATAATTTCTGCTTTTTTTAACTGAAATATTATGTATAGTTCTATATAATTGAGGGTTATTGACCATGAATTCCAAAAAGTAGTAAAACTAGTAAGGTGGTGTAAGTGGAAACTAAAAAAAAAGTGTGAAAAAGGGACGAAAATGTCAAATTTTTGTCAGTTTTTGACCCGGGAGGACAGCACAAGGGTCAAAATGAAGTGCCATCCATCATGCCTAAATAAACACATTAATCAGTGTAAAACACAAGCACACTCACATACTTTTGATATTAGAAATTTCAAAATGCTTTAGTGTTGTAGTTGTTAATAAAACACAGTGTCTGTGTCTATTTGAAGTATTTTGCTTCAAAGGAGAATGACGTTATAACAAAGTCAGTGTACTTCTTGTGTACTAATTGCTATCTCCATACATTATAGTTGTAAATACTGCTGCTGGATAAAATATATCCAAGATAAATTAGGTAGGGAGCAGGAGGTTTGACAGGTGGGGATACTTTGTCCCGAGGCCTTAGCAAGTACACTTCTATTCTTCTGGAAGCTGACCAGGGGAACTGGGCCAAATTCATTAGCATTATTGAGGCCTTTGCCAAAATGGCTGCCTGTCCTGCGTCCCTTGGCAAAACACAGAACAGCATTGTGAGGGACCAAGCAGTTCAGCAAGAGGAGTCACAAGGGACGTCCACAAGTAAAGGTTTTTATTTCCCCCAAAAAATCATTACAACAAAATGAAGATAAAGTGTTGGGAGTGTAAAAGAGGTCAAATAAACAGCCGGTAACTAAAGCTCTGAACATAAGAGACTCAAATAAATACAACTGACCTGCTACAAAAGAAACAAAGGGGACTTGGCTGATCAGACACACAGGGGGAGACTAACAATAACACTACTACATAAACTACAAATAACAGCAAAACCTACCACAAAACGTATTACAAAAGAAATGTACTTTTACTTAAATCAACAAAAATACTGAATATAATATGAATCGAAACCTCAACGTGATGTCTTTCTCTCATGGGCGGGGAAGCAGAGAATGGGGGTAACCTTGCCCCTTATGACATCATAAGGAGCAAGATTCCAGAGCTTTCATTTTCTCAAATGAAGAGCAGGATACCCAGGGCTCGGTTGACACCTATCACCATTTCTAGCCTCTGGGGGGCCATAGGCAGGCTGGGGGGGGGGGGGGGACTCATAATAATGTTAGAAAACCTCATAAAGGGACATTTTCATGCCACGGGACCTTCAAAGAGAATAAAAAACGGTCATGATATCAGTCCTTTTTTTTTTTTTTTTTTTAAAGATTTTTTGGGGCTTTTCTCTTTATTATATAGTTGACAGACATGAAAGGGGGAGAGAGATGGGGGATGACCCGAAGCAAAGGACTGCAAGTCAGATTCAAACCCGCTGCAGGACTCAGGGGTGAACGCTTACTGGGTGACCTAGAGGCCCCCCCTTTTTTTGGGGGGGGTTTTGCACCTTTAATGGACAGGGCAGCCAAGTGAGAAAGGAGAGAGAGAGACAGGGAAGACATGCAGGAAATCGTCACAGGTCGGACTCCAACCCTGGACCTGATGCTCTACCAACTGAGCAAACCCGACCCCCCATGAAATCAGTCCTTAACTGACACTAAATAGCTACTCAACCTTATTAACTCTGCTGACATTTCCTTTGAATGTCATTTGGATGCAGCAGCCCCTCCTAAATATTCCAATTTGAAACAGTCAAATTACTAATTTGTGGTTGTGATGGCTTCTAATTAAATGTGATTAGTCATGCCGTTGCTGTTGTTGAGGTATCTCACAGCCAGTCTGCAAGGGACATGTCATCTTCGCTGTGATAAAACGGTCCCATCTTCCAGTAATGGAAAGACGTTTGACAGTGAGTTTTTTCTGGGCTTATTGTTGCTGAAATGTCAGCAGGGCACGCTTGCTTTTTGATTATAGAGACGACTTCTTAGTCACGTGGTCGGGCCTCCATGAGAACATGTCCTATGTCTCTCTCTCTGGGGTTGTGTTTTTTTGTCTTCTCTTGTTTTCTCGAGGTGCACTCTGACTTTTTACCAGAGCAATACGCAGTGTGACAGCACATTATCTGGGTACAGCCAGAGGGTCAGAGGCAGCTTTAACTGTTTAACAGATGATCCTCTGCAGTTGATGGCCCAGAAAAAATATATATATAGTCAATGGTTGATTAAAAAAACAACAACTTTGCCTTAAATCTCGGTATTTTAACATCGTTGTCACTTTGGGAGGAGCACTGTCTTTAGCACAGCTGTCTAAAATATGTTCAACCATCATGTCTGGCAGTGATGCAACTTATTTAAGACATTTTCAGTTAATCTAATTACCAAAAACCAAATGACATGCAGTACACCTAAGGCCCTGGGGACAGAAGATAAACCAAAATAAACTTTCAGAGAAACAGACATCACGCTGTTTTATGTTTTACATGTGTGTGTGTGTGTTTTAACCCTTGTGTTGACTTCCCCTTCGACCATGCAACTGTGTTTTTTTTCTTCAAAACCAAAACACTTTTGTCACATTTGACGTTCTTGCCACTTTTTCTGACGTTTTGGAAGATTTTTCCGACATATATGTCACTTTTTTTCCAACCTTCTTTTACCATTTTCTTTTTCAAATGCTACAAAATTGACTGAAACAACCAAATTGAATGAAAGCAGTGAACTGATCATTTACATACTTGTGAAGAGCGTTGTATGGAACCAACCAGAAAGGAAATACTGAGGGGACAACTACAACTTCTTCTTCTTTGTTTTGTGCCGGGTTGCAACCATAAAATGACGTAATTACTAGCACATTTTTGTATTCCCAACTTGTATATATTCAAATATTTGTTCTTGTATTTTATCCTATTATTAGTTAATGTACTGTATATTGTATGTATGTATATTGCATCCTAGTATTTCATAGCATTTATATTAATATTCTGTGCTGTGTGACTGATATTTTGCTGCTGTAACACTACGATTTCCCATTTTTGGGCATCAATAAATATCTATCTATCTATCTATCTATCTATCTATCTATCTATCTATCTATCTATCTATCTATCTATCTATCTATCTATCACTTTAAGTGACAGTCTCACACCGCCACAAGACAATGCGCTATTCGCTGCAATGCCTGATGTGAATGCAGCCTTACTGTTAATAAAAGCGACGGCTGTTTTTACACATATATTAATATATAGGTATTTAGATTTTGTTTGAAAAAAACAATATTTAAGCTTTAAATACAAAGTTTTACATCGTCATTTTTCCTTTTTTTCTACTAAAGATGAAATAAAGATGAGAGGATTTACCTGACGACCTGGAGTTCACGTCATTCTTATTTATTTATTAATTATTTTTAAAAGCAAGCCTCCTATCACACTATAAGTTTGGTTTTCCAGGTCCCTTGGCTGGGTAAAGTCAAGCCTTTCAATGGAAAGAAACAATGGCTGCTTTCCTCTCCATTTGACCACATACTCCACCCCCAAACACACACCAACACTCACACACAGCTCAATCTTCTGTCAGTTTATAGGTTGCCTTTTAAAATCGGCCCTCTGTGCTCTCGAGGATGTGAAGGGCTCAAAAAAAATGGACCGCCTCTCTCAGGAACCATGAGAGTTTCTTCGGCTCTCTGACAAAGATCAATGTTGGCCGCGAGCGAGGGAAACGCAGCCCGTCTCCCAGCCGGCTGCACTGCTGCTGTCGCCTCTTATAAAGACAAACATATCCACAAGCAGTCACTCACATTGAGTATTTTTCATTTGTAATAATGTTTCACTGGATCATGTCGATTATTCTGTTAAATTACAGTCTCACACACCCAATCAGAAGTAAGAACCTGGACTCTATTTTCCTATGTTTTTGTGTGTATGTGACTGATGGGAACAACCATCTTTGACATTGGTCCAGTATTAGCAGTCGGCAGCGGCGAAACAAGCTACAATGTAAGTTAATAAGGCAACTGTTCGACTTGTATTTACATTCAGAAAAGTGCTGGTTGTGTCACTTTTGGTGGACCAAAGTGATGATGCACATTTACCCCAGAGGGTTACATCGCATCCCGGTCTGTGGCTGCCGGTTACAATTCAATTTAATTCAGTTTTATTTATAGTATCAATTCATAACAGGCATTATCTGGAGACCCTTTACAGATAGAGCAGGTCTAGACCACACTCCAGAATTTACAAGGACCCAACAGGTCTAGTAGTTTCCTCCAGAGCAAGCCACAGTGCGACAGTGGTGAGGAAAAACTTCCTTTTAGGCAGAAACCTGGGACAGACCCAGACCCAGACTCAGACCCAGACCCAGGCCCAGACCCAGGCCCAGACCCAGACCCAGACCCAGGCCCAGGCCCAGACCCAGGCCCAGACCCAGACCCAGACCCAGGCCCAGACCCAGGCCCAGACCCAGACCCAGACCCAGGCCCAGGCCCAGGCCCAGGCCCAGGCCCAGACCCAGACCCAGACCCAGGCCCAGACCCAGACCCAGACCCAGACCCAGGGCACTGTGCGGCATTACAAGGCCCAGCAGGACGTAGCAGGGTTACAGCTTTCATGCTCAATACTGGAAGGAATAAAATCCAGGTTGGAAAAAAAAAAACAGTAGTTACCCTTTAATACTCAAGTTCGTTATGCTAAGTGCAGTTATGACTTTGGATCAAATCTGCTTCTGAGTCTGTTTGTCCGTGTTTTGCTGTGCTGAAACGTCTGTTCGAGGGCAGTAGTTCTAACAGGGTGAGACTGATCTTTGGGTTTTTGAGGCAGCGGGAACTGTAAAGATCTTCCAAAGGAGGGAAGAGGGCTCTGCTCTTTATGGAGCGGCGTTAGAAAGCCACTAGCAGTGTTTTAGTAGGGGTGGGGGAAAAATCGATACAGCATAGTATCGCGATATTTTCAGTGGCAGTACTGTATCGATACACAGACGCCATGTATCAATCTTTTATTATATATGTAATTTTGTCTGCTTGATAATCCCATTTTGCAGCAATAACATTGAAGTGAGATGAACAAACAGAGAATGTGTGTTTTTAGATGAAACAGAGGTTGACTAAGTTTCCTTTTAGGGACGTCAATTAGAAATTGGGGAAAAATTAGAAGTTGGAAAAAAGGTTATAAATTACAACATATTGCACAAAAAAAATCGCAATAATATCGTGATGATATCGTATCGGCAGGCATCTTCTGATTCCCATCCCTATTTTTAAGGTTTGGTGGTTCCTCCTGAGGTGCTTCAAGAAGTAAAATTAGCATCAGTTCCTACTAAGAAATGCTGAGCAGCTGCTGGCGTTTTCACACCTGTTAGCCAAAAAACTGAATTTTCCACAAAACCTCCCAATTTCCAACGCCTTACATTTGGCTCTGTAAGGAATGGGTTCTTGGTAGCTTTGCTGTAAGCCCACTCTGGAAGACAGGGCAATCTAATTTCAGGCCTCCCACAAGACACAAGCACTGAGCATGGCAGGAATACTAATGGCTGAGTGGAGTTTGAAAAACACCTATACTGAAGAAACAGCAGCACTGTGTGTCCAACTGTTTTCCATTTCTGCTTATTTGGCACAATCTGCTGGGACACAAGCGCCTCTTAATTGTGGTCACGCTTGTCAGCAGAGTTTATCCTCAGCCGGGAGGAGGAGATGGCGATTTTCGACGTTGATCGGCTACGAGTGCCGCCACTGTAAAACAAACAGAGGTGTTTTTTATAGAGCTTACACAGCGTCATGCTGCTCGGAGCTTGACTTAAATGACAATTCCACCGTTAATAGACTGATTGAGCAAGTTGTAAATGTTGTGCCAAAATATGGGATTACACATGATGTTTAGCCATGTGGTGCTACGAACGGCAATGCCACTATGGGAACACACACCCGGCAGTTCATACCTTCTGAAGATTTCTCCGCTCCGGTCACAGAGCTGCATATATGTATACATACCCTGCATATATATATATTTATATATATATATATATATATATATATATATATATATATATATATATATATATATAGGAAATGTTCAAAAAGACAAACATTCGCCTATCCACAGCCACAACAAAAAAATAAGGAATTTAGGAAACTTACCACTACATGTTTCTTAAGTTAGATGTCGAGTTTTTGGTGAAAACAATGACAATGATGAGAATACCAAAGAAGTAAAAGCTCATTGAGAGAGGAGTACAGCTTCTTCTAGACAAATCTACTCAAGTAAAAGTAAAGTATAGTAATTTAAAACTACTCCTAGAAGTACAATGTTATCAAAAACTTACTCAAGTATATGTAACAGAGTAACTCGTTACTACCCACCTCTGGCTATCCCGTGTAATCAGAGGTGGGTAGTAACGAGTTACATTTACTTGAGTACGTTTTTGAAAAAATTGTACTTCTAGGAGTAGTTTTGAATCACTATACTTGTACTTGTACTTGAGTAGATTAGTGAAGAAGAAGCTGTACTCTTACTCCGCTACATCAGGCTACAATGAGCTCCTTACTTTGCTTTTTACCTCTTTGGTATTCTACGCGTCATCGTTTTTACCCCAGCGTACTTCTCATTTTAATGTTTTATTTAGACAGAGAGAGAGAGTAAGAGAGAGAGAGAGAGAGAGAGAGAGAGAGACAGAGAGAGAGAGAGAGACAGAGAGAGAGAGAGAGAGAGAGAGAGAGAGAGACAGAGAGAGAGAGAGAGAGAGAGACAGAGAGAGAGAGAGACAGAGAGAGAGATAGAGAGAGAGAGAGACAGAGAGAGAGAGAGACAGAGAGAGAGAGAGAGAGAGAGACTTCCTCTGAAGGCTCTACCACGTGACTGTGTTCCACCAATCACACGTCGTTGTGCAGTCACGTGACCGTACTCTATCTCAGCGGCGGGACAGGTTAGCTTTACAGTCGTAGCAAAACAAAGATGTCAGAATCAACCGTCGTCAAGGCAACACACACCAGGAGGAACCCCCCCGGTCTCATAGTGAAAGCATGGTTACCTTTTAGTTAAAGTGGTAACAGCAGCTACATTGTGCTGCGTTTAGGGTCGACCAAAACAAACGGACATGTGAGCGTCCACCAACTCAACATCTAACCTGAGGAGACGTAGCGGTAGTTGTAGTTGTTGCTGTGGAGAGGTGGATGTTTGTCTTTTAGGTTACATACAGGATGTTTAACATGCAGTAGCCATCCAAATCTGATGGGACAAGTCTCTCAATTAAGCTATTTTGTAATTAATAAATTAATTTTAATTTATTTTATTGATTGGATGAATTATAATTTGCCTAAAGATGATTATTTTGTATTTTTGTCTGTTTGGAAATCAGACGTTACTCAACAGTTACTCACTACTTGAGTAGTTTATTCATCAAGTACTTTTTTACTCTTACTCAAGTAATTATTTGGATGACTACTTTTACTTTTACTTGAGTCATATTATTCTGATGTAACAGTACTTTTACTTGAGTACAATTTTTGGCACCTCTACCACCTCTGCGTGTAATACAACACACATTTTCCTCTGACTATTATGTGAAGGTGAACACTGCTGTGCACTATGAAGAAATAAATAAGATAGGCAAGAAAGTTTAATTGCCTATGATTAATTGGAGTTGCTGCAAGTGGAGAATGAGGAGCAGAGCAGTCCAGAGGAAACACTCTGCTGTACTTACACTTCATTATTGTCAAAGCGAGTCTTCTCGGCTGTCGGACAGAGTTAAACTGAAGAGCTTCAAATGAAGAAAGAGGGTTTGCAGGGATAAACAGCACTTTAAAGTTTCAACATCATGCACGCTGTGGGTATTAATTAAGTTGTAAAACATCGAAACAAACCCTAAGCAATTCGCAGGAACACAGGTAGTACTACTCCGAAGAGTTGGGACTCCAGGATGTTACAAACAGGAACCACTTAGACAAAAGCAAACCAGCACATATCAGAAATACTTTATTGATCCCCAAAGGGGAAGTATTTAAGAAGTATATACATATCAGAGTAGAAATATAAATAAAGAAATATAAGGAGTGTGAATATGTGATGTATGGTATTTTCACAGTTGAATGAATTTTTTTTTTATGATACAGTATTTACATAATTAAGGAGTGAACTGTAATAATGAATAATATTAGCAGTAAGCAGTATTATTATCAGACAAAATGCGAATGGCATTTCAGAAAACTTCTAGCGGGACTTTTACTTTTCTCATTTGACAACTTGTCAAATGTAATAAAGAAAAGAAACTAGGGTACACTGTTTTTTGTAGAAGTATTTTCATTTGCTCGGGAGCGTCTCGGCAAATGCTCGGTAATGCTATGAGACACTGTGAAACAGTCCAGCGGCTCTAAATCTGCCAACACAATGTAAATTCTACAGGTTTGGCCAACCATAAAATACCAAGGACGGGTGCAGAATGAAGACCTAAGGTGTTTTCTTTCTCTCTCTCTCTCTCTCTCTACTAAGTGAAAGTTTAATTAAAAGATATGATCTCTGTTCCGAGCCCACTCCGGCTGCTAAGTCAGGAGGTTATCTCCGGTGACGGCTGCTCTGAGTCCGCTGCAGTGACTGTGGGTTGCAGCTAAATGTGGAGACCTTAATGTATGTACAGAGCTGACACTAACCAGTGGAAATAGCCTGTTCTATTTCTAGCTCAACACTTCCAGTGTGATGTGTAGGAAGAGCATACATGTCACTAACAAAGACAGGAGAAAGACAACGTCTCTGCCAGAAATTATGCACACTGGTCATTAATTTAAATGCATTTATTTTGTTTTCGGTCAAAAATGAGTTACTGACATTTTTGGGACATTCAAGACATGTTCATGTGGATAGGTATCTTCAGTCAATGTAGTTGTTTTTTAATTTTCTGAGAAATTAAAGGGTTGTCTTAACTGTTGTCAATTCTTGACGTTCCACTTCCAGGATTGCTCCGGTGCCGCAGGAAATTCTGCCGGATGCATGTATTTTTCTTCCGTTTCCTTGCGCTTTCTTTATTTATTCGTTATAATGTTAATCTACGTTGGATTTCTGAGATTGCAGATCTCTGCAGGGTAAATCCAGACAGCTAGCTAGACTATCTGTCCAATCTGAGGACTATGGTTACCTGGTCCTCAGATCTCTGCAGGGTAAATCCAGACAGCTAGCTAGACTATCTGTCCAATCTGAGGACTATGGTTACCTGGTCCTCAGATCTCTGCAGGGTAAATACAGACAGCTAGCTAGACTATCTGTCCAATCTGAGGACTATGGTTACCTGGTCCTCAGGTCTCTGCAGGGTAAATCCAGACAGCTAGCTAGACTATGTGTCCAATCTGAGTTTTCTGTTGCACTATTTTCTGCTTAGCACCACCAAGACGATTGTGATGGGTCTAAAGACATGCCAATAAACCAGAGCACGTATTTCTCCCACCCCAGAATGCTGTGTGGAGTAGCCAGACCTTCCTCCGCTCCACAGCGTGTGGATGGTCTTGCAATGCCAGACTATCTTAACAGTAACTTCCAAAAGACCAGGAGAACTGCTGCCTATAGAGGTTCAACATTCTTCAATTATTACAGAGTCGGTGGTGTGATGACTCAGATTCTTTACTTTGTGTAACGCGTAGAGAAAAACATGTTAACAGAAAGGACAACAGTTAAAGGTCCCATGGCATGAAAATTTCACTTTATGAGGTTTTTTAACATTAATATGAGTCCCCCCAGCCTTCCTATGGTCCCCCAGCGGCTAGAAATGTTGATAGGTGTAAACCGAGCTCTGGGTATCCTGCCCTGCCTTTGAGAAAAAATAATTGCTCAGATGTTATAAATCTTGGAATCTTGCTCCTTATGAGGTCATAAGGAGCAAGATTCCAGATTGGCCCATCTGAGCTTTAATTTTTACCTCCCCTTTCTCTGCTTTGCCCGCCCAGAGAATTTGGCCCCCCATGAGAGAGAGACATCATGGCTTTCAAACGAGCAAAGTGGCAGTTGGTCAAGGCCACACCCCCAGCCTCCACCTTGTACCCCCCTCCCGAAAACACACACACACACACACACACACACACACACACACACACACACTGAGGTTTCGCAGACAGAACCATCCACTCAGAAATGACACGTCCTAAGGAAAGCTAATTGTGGGACTGGCTCTAGTGGCTGTACTCTGCACCAAGGCTGAATTTTGGGAAAGAGACTTCAGATACAGTATTAGGGGACCACTAAGGTCTATATAAAAAGACTTCAGATACAGTATTAGGGACCACTAAGGTCTATATAAAAGAGACTTCAGATCCAGTATTAGGGACCACTAAGGTCTATATAAAAGAGACTTCAGATCCAGTATTAGGGACCACTAAGGTCTATATAAAAGAGACTTCAGATACAGTATTTTAAGGTGATATATAAAAGAGACTTCAGATACAGTATTAGGGACCACTAAGGTCTATATAAAAGAGACTTCAGATCCAGTATTAGGGACCACTAAGGTCTATATAAAAGCACCCAAAAGCACCATGTCATGGGACATTTAACACTGAAATTCATCTGCATCCCCAAGCGTCTCTGCCCCAAAAGGGTTCTGAGTTTTACTGAGAATTACACATATAGTACATAGATAAAGACATATCAACAGCCTTGTTTTATGACAGGAGATTGATTGAGTTATGCCTTTTACAACAAACATTTCCTGAGCTCCTTTGTAAAATTACAAGTTATGTGAATGTACTTCACAATACACTTTGATGTGTTGTAACTGCCCCCCCCGGTGTAATCCCCTAACCATTTGTCAGGAAAACATGTTCCTTTGATAATATGACACTTGGATCTTCTGTCTCTCAGGTAGCCTAATTATCTAAAATCCCTCTGCAATGGTTACTTCCCACATACAGTACATTTGAGAAGGAATACCTAAATATTTTAAGTATTTTTTTTCTTGCCAAAACTTGATGAAGATTTCGATATCAATCTCCTGTAGGATCAAACCTGGCAGGCTGGTGTCATGATTTGCTAAATGCAAAGCCCCTATGGAAGGTGGGAAATAAACTAAAAGGAGCCAAGGAGTGTGGCTTAGAGGAAGCAATAAATTAAGGAAAGGAGGAGAGTGAAAACTGACTTGTGTTTGTGAAAAGACACTCATCATCTGAGTAAACCATGCAGTTACCAGGCTTCTTTCTCTGTTCTGATCTATTGCCAAAGAAAGAAAGAGAATAATAGAGACAGTCAATCTTCATCATAGCTATGCTAATAAAAAGCTATACTTTTCTGAGTGCGTTACACAGAAAGTCATAATTGTCAGGTTATATCAGGTTGGCTTCTGCTATCAGATATCAATTTAAAGCTGCTTCTCTGATCATCTGAAAGTTCTTGTGGTGAAGTTTTGACGGTGCTCGACAGCGAGTTTGACACTCTCAATTACAGTGTTGCTTTACTATTAGACAATATAGTTTCAGTTTAGTTAAAAATGTTGCAATAACCCTGAAATCAATAGTCACCTGAGCTCAGCGTTGAAATGTTAACCTGCGTTCAATAGTCCCCTGAGGGCATCAGAGGATAGTACTTTTTAATTTCTTGTAATTTAAAAGTGTAATTTTGTGCATCTGCATTTTGAACCCTGGGTGTCCTTTGCAAAAAAGTGTGCACTTAAATAATCAGAAAGTGCAAATTGTAAAGACTTCGAGATTAAAAGCAGTATTATCACAAGCAGGATCAAAGCCACAAAACATCCATTTGTTCGAAATCAAACGGCCTGACAGTGGTTTTGAATTACAAAAGAAAATGTAAAATGTATTACATAAAACATGACAGTGTTTGTGATGGAAATAATGGACGCTGTCAGGGTATCGTTCTTGGCTGAAGTCAGAACTTACAATTCAAGCTAGGTTGAAATGCATTAAGTGGATGGGAACAACATAAACAGGTTTATTAGGGGCATCTGTATGGCTTCCACCTTCTGCCCCTGAAACACTTTCCCTATCCATCTATTTTTTTTTTTTTACATTTTTACATTAAACCTCTATGCAGCATCACAAATTAAGGTTAGAAATTTGAACTATTTTTCATCATTATGTGATTCAAGACTCAAAAAGAGCAGCAATAACCTTATATACTCAAAATGAAAGCTAATTTCAGCTCATCACACTTTGTATACATTTGATATGCTTTTATATTATGCCCCTAGTGACTCAAGCATTTAATTGTTTTTTGTAGTCAAATGTGCATATAGGTATCAGCAATTGCAGTAGATCATTGGGGTGTCACGCTCTCCAAATCCACCCATTTAAATTGACTTTTGATTTTAAGGTCACAGTTTGATTTAAATATTTCCTTTGCAGCAGTGACGGCAATGCCACAACAACAGCCACCACTTCATGGCAAAAGGGTATTTTACAACAGCAGTTTGAGTTTTGCAATTGAATGCACCATTAGTTTACTGAGACGCAAATGAACCACCACAGAGTCCTGTCGAGCCCCACATGCTTTACTTTTTGTTAGTTTCCATGGGTAAATCCTAGGTCCTTAAATTGCATCCACATTTCCTTCACTTGTTTTTCCTTCTTCACGCTTTTAATGAAGGCTACTCTCATGTTTGTTGTTCATAGCTCCACAGAGATAAATCCTCCATCCTTGCCCCTTGGGGCAGGAATAAAGCTTTGAGACAGACTTAGAGATGGCTTTCAAGCAAGGAGATTTCAAATAAGAGACCCCAGAACTCACTCATGGGAAAGGCAACATGTTGCCACACTAGTGACTTTAGGGAAGCAGAAGGATTTTCTGTTGTTTCTCCGTCATCTGGCAGTGGCTATGGAGTCAGAGGGGCTGCAGGCTACAGGTAAGCTAACGTCACCTTGTGTCTTTAGCTGCATACCAACAGCTACACTGTTTTTGTTTTTGGAGAAAGATATAAATACTGGGAAATCGCTGATCCTGCTTTTGATTTCAATGGACAAAATCTCTATCTACCTGTCAACAACTGTATCTTGTTACATTTAATCAGGGTTTTAATGGCCCATCTCAATTAATGTGTCAGTATTAGTACAATGCAGTGATTCTGATACTGCAGACCGTTATGATCCACACTTCTGATTATCTCAGCCAGGACCCCGCTGGTTTATCAGGGGTCGGGCTGGTGAGGATTCATTAATGTGACACCGGGCAAATTGATAACTCTAATCTTGTTGGAGAGAGAATGGGTATTAACCGAGCTGTGCCCTCTCCCATGGGAACATTCCCTTTAGTTTGGATTTCATGCCTTCATAATAACGTATGATGAGAGCTTTTAAACTGAGCGGGGGTGGGACGCGACAGTTGGGTTTAGGTAAAGAAGAACGGGACAGTTGGGTTTAGGTAAAGAATAACGCGACAGTTGGGTTTAGGTAAAGAAGAACGGGACGGGTGGGTTTAGGTAAAGAAGAACGGGACAGTTGGGTTTAGGTAAAGAAGAACGGGACAGTTGGGTTTAGGTAAAGAAGAACGGGACAGTTGGGTTTAGGAAAATAATAAAGCAACAGTTGGGTTTAGGAAAATAATAAAGCAACAGTTGGGTTTAGGTAAAGAAGAACACAACAGTTGGGTTTAGGTAAGGAAGAACACAACAGTTGGGTTTAGGTAAAGAATAACACAACAGTTGGGTTTAGGTAAAGAAGAACACAACAGTTGGGTTTAGGTAAAGAAGAACGCGACAGTTGGGTTTAGGTAAAGAAGAATGGGGGTTTAGGTAAAGAAGAACGGGACGGGTGGGTTTAGGTAAAGAAGAAAGCAACAGTTGGGTTTAGGTAAAGAAGAACGGGACGGGTGGGTTTAGGTAAAGAAGAACGGGACAGTTGGGTTTAAGAAAAGAATAAAGCGACAGTTGGGTTTAGGTAAAGAAGAACGGGACAGTTGGGTTTAGGTAAAGAAGAACGGGACAGTTGGGTTTAGGTAAAGAAGAACGGGAAAGTTGGGTTTAGAAATAGATTTTCTGCTCTGCCTGCAGCGTTTGCGTCGTATGCTAATGACTACGCATCCATATTTTACGAATTGGGAGTGAGAACGGGTTGACACAACACAACTCTTATTTTGATAATAAGTCAAAGAGCATACAAGATAGAGGGAACTCAAACCTTAGATGATTATTTTGATTTATATAAATAAAATTGATGAAAAAAATATTTCATCAATTTGGCATCTGGTCTTACAAAATCTAATGATTTCCATCAAACATAAAAAAGGACTTAAAGAAACTCTTGATCTCTGTACGAGAGGAAATCAGTGAGACTAATTACACAGATCTGAGTGTAATTAAAAGGAATCCTGAGGCAAAGCAGTCCCTTTGGACCACCACATGCTTCCTTAAACTGTAAAACACGACAAAAGTGTTCAAAGTGTAGGAAATACTCAAACATTCTGCTGTGTCAAAGGATTGCATCTAAAAGGCCCCAATCAACATCAAGGAAAAATTCATTCTGTCTCATATTTCATTTATTCCCACTCACAAGATAAACATTGTGCTGGTGAGAAATGGAACTAAGTTCGAAGGTGAAGAAGCAATTGTTAACAAAATAGTTATGGTCCGGATTAGGGGAGAAGACAGTCCCAAAATATCCACATATTTAATGGGAAAAATTGAAAAGCAAAATGACAAAACGACCAAAACATTGAACCAATGTTAAACCTTCTGACCACCACTATAGGTACAATAACATGTCATGCTAGAGATGTGGAATTGTCTGGGGATAACAGCAAAATCAGTTGAATTTAATATGTGATCCGTAACTTTAATTGGAGAGGGAGTGTTAAAATAACACGCTGTGCCCCTGGTTTGGTCAATACTACAGTCAGGATCTATCCTGACTGTAGTATTGACCTCAGGCCTGCTAACATTAATGACAACAATCAACACATTCATCAATATGGATTTTCTGGCCCCATCTCTGACAGAAGATGCAATTAGAGCAGCGAGTTCCATCAAATCACAGAAACAGATTTGTTTTTGAAGAATGGGTGTTTTGCTTTCAGGAAGGATATTCTAAATGCTCCTCTGAACACAGTTTCCATAAAAAAAAAAGCTATTATGTGTAACAGATGCAGCACATCTCAATGTGGGTGTGATATTTTGGAGCAAACAGCAAGGCAGTGGCAGTCGAGGCTATTTTTTTTAAGCAGAAAAAGTAGTTTTTTTATTGAATGAGCATCGGCAGTTTCTTCCCACTGAGGCAGTCCACCAAACAGAGCTGAGAGAAATGGCAGCGCTCTGCAGGTCATCGGTGGACAACGTGTACGCCATAATGGACGTAGCATGGGTGACGTCACCTATTACTTTGTGGACGGCTGTTTTGAAGCCCTAATATATTTCTTTTATTTACAAACTCGAGGTCCAGATAAAAAAAAAAGTACACTCAACACATTACAAAAGGTTCAGACCAAACACAAACATAAATACATATAGACAAACTGATCCCTCGAAAATATCACAAAAAAACACACATTCATACAAATCTACAAATCGCAATGCCCAATAATTAAAAACAGGTACAAGTGCGTGTTCCAGTGATTCCATAGTTTTGACGAATATCTGGTATCACTAAGTGCAGGATTGATTATAGCATTTAAAATTGTATTATTTGACTCAGTTAATCGGCATATAAATCTGTACATAAACTTCCTCAGCACAGCGTGGAAGGTGGGAACATTACAGGTCACACACAGATACTAGCACCTAAGTTTGCATCTTGGTATTTTGGAGCTAGATGTGACCATATTTGGATTCAAAGGGTGGCGTTGGGGAGGATGACAGCCCAAAGCGGGATTTATGCTTCTGTGTTAAACGCGCAGTGGCTACGCACGTAGATACTTGTAGCCTACAAGATGCTAATGAGAGACTTATGTAATGTCAACTGAGTGAAAATGAACCTACTTAACCAAGTTGGTTCACATCAAACTCAACAAAGGCTGTCAGCTGTCAGGGACCGTGCTCCCCCGAACAAAACATTACCTGGGCGGTGACTAAGGGCAGTAAATTACATGTCTAATCAAAAGGTGTATGGATCCACCCTTAGCAACAAGGTGTGAATTATGTATGTCACATTCTCTGCAGTTCAATATTAAACATACATGTGGCACAGTGAATCCTCAGGATCAAAATGTATCTGTGGATGGCGGCAGATTAGACCAGTGAGCCTACATCAGTAAAAAAATTATCAGTTGACGATGTCTGCTCTAGGAAATAAATGATTTCAAACATTCATCCTCTATTTTAACACTGCCCCTGTAGATGCATTCTAATCTGGACCTGTTCCTAATGTTCTGTCCAGTCCTGAAACTCTGAACTCTCCAA
>JAEKDQ010001096.1:0-68723 GCA_026937815.1 Etheostoma perlongum
AGTATTCTAATGGAACTGGTTTTATCGCCAATCTTTTTAAATAATGCTTACCAATTTTAAAGGAACGCAAAAACAAGATATCTTCAGGACCACATTTTTTTTGTACACACACACACACACACACACACACACTCAGAGTCTAACAAGGTGAAACCATACCACCTTGAATAGGGAAACTGGAAGAGCAGCTGGTAAACAGTGGAGGTTTCGCCGCCACTTTAAGGTTTAAAACACACAGAAAGTTGTAAATAAAAAGCAATGTTATTTGCAGTTTTTACACCGGTCTGTATCATTGTGCTAAAATGGAAAACACAGACTGACATGGTGGTGCTGCCCACTGGTGGCCTAAGGGGGAGAGGTGCTGATGGTTCCTGGCGGCCTGGCCACTGTCAGTGTGTTTCTACTCTCATCATCTGGGTGGAGACACAATTTCCTACTCATTTTTTAAAAGAAGCGGCAAATTCCCTGCGCATAGCATGCAACATAATTACAGGACAAGGTACAGTAATGATTCAATCTGCAGGAGAGAGATTTTTATATGTTGGTGGGAGAAAGTAATTTGGAATGAATATCTGTGCATGTCGCAAATCTATCCAATAATGTGGAATTCCGTACTTGTCGACATATGTGTGATACCAGGTGATCAACTAGGGAAATTCAATGCCTTTCTTTCTAAATCAAAGGCTCCAATAGGAGTTAAATTCTGAAAAGAATAGGTTTTTTGTGTCTGTGGATGGATAATAAAGCTGTCATCCTTTACTACCATACTCAGCGTGTGGACTGAACACATAATACAGGAGGGCTGGTTACTGTGATTCTTGGCTGCCATCTCCTGGCAGGTCTACACAAAGTCCATAGCACTAAATATATTGATGATGCCACTTGGAAAACTGCAGTGAATCAAAAGAAGAAGAAATAACTATTTCAAATTAATTATAGTTCTATATACAGTACGTGGGTGTTTAATGTGACATTGCCTTTCTGCTGTTCAGAGCGTCAAACACAAAAACTTTTTTATATTGTTCAGAATAGGCAGCTTTATTTGAACATACTGAACATTCATGCAATTCATCAGTTACATTTTCTTTTACCCAAGCACATTTCACAAAGTTTAGTCTTAAATAAAAACTAAGAAACATAAATGCAAGTCCCCTTAATAAAGTACAGGATGATAAAACAGATGTCTGTTTGTGAGACTACTCTTTTCAAAGTCCAGGCATACTATTTGAAATCAACTGTGATCAAAACCAGAATTTGTCCCAGCAATAGATAGATCATGTGTTGGGACACTATGTGATATTTAAACATGTAATTGCTTGGAGACCGTTGGAGAGGAAGGGTCCTTGTTCAACCAGGAAGAACAGAAAACATCTCAGAAGTACGTGGAAGGTGAGTAGTCGCAGTTAAATTTCACCAGGTGACACACAGCATGTATGTAGTGATTCCCGGCCCAGAGGTTTAGCATTGAGTATGTTTACATGCACACTATAATAAAATCTGCTTCACATTCAGGGTTTTACGCCTTCGGTCAAGCTTTTCATGTTTAGTATTTTTTTTTAAATGGCTAGATGGTTTTCATAATTTTGTACCAGGCACATAACTTGTGTTTATGAATTCATGTCTATTGCCTAGAGTTTGTTTTTTCTTTTTTTTTTATCTGGACTAAACGGCTTTGTTTTTTATTAATAAAAAACAAAAATGTACTCTGACCATCACTTTGTTTGCCCTTATTTATTAACAAATACATCCTCCATTCAGGATAAAGCATGTTGGACAGATTTTTCTGTGAATTATTATGGATGATTAGCCTTAGAAAAAACAATTTGATTTAAAATAGGATTTGGGGACTCATTGTTTTGGAAATGTATTCATGGTATGGGAAATGTTGAGCAGGAGGTCAATATATGAGTATCATGTTGTGCTCTGTTAACCCTCCTGTCGTCCTCGGGTCAAATTTGAATATGGTTCATACATGCATCCGGCGGTTTTGTTAAGATAAGGCTAACCACAGGTTCATTTGAATAGGTTGGTACAGAGGGAACAGAGACAAGATAGAGAATGTAAATTAGAATGTAAATCCCTGATGCAGTCCTGCAGTTTCATTGGTAATCAAGGACCAACCATGGAAAGAATTATGTTCCTTGCTAAGATTTAAAAACTAGAAATATGTAGGTGTGTGTGAAGGTGGACCTCACAAGTTCACAGGTGACAAAAAAACTGGTGTGGAGACAAAACTTTTAAATTCTGTTGAATTGAAGTGATAATTGTGATCAGGATCTTTTCTTTATCTTTCCTACTTTCTTAAAGGGGGTAGAACCACTGAAAGGGTGGACCCCACAATTGGGCATAACACATGTGGACCCCTTAAAGGAGAAAAATGTGTGTGTGTGTGTGTGTGTGTGTGTGTGTGTGTGTGTGTGTGTGTGTGTGTGTGTGTGTGTGTGAGTGTGTGAGTGTGTGTGTGTGTTTTAGGAGCATTCTTTGGACATGTATACAATGCATTCAGAATCTGCTTCCCCTTCCCAAACAGAGACAGCATGTTGCAAGGCTGCGTAGTAGAGATGCATTCAAATAAAAGTGTACCTTTAAACATTATGAAAGGTTTTTGCTCATAAACAAACATCGCAATTCCAACCTTTTCAAGAAGGAGGTTGAAGGAATAAAACTATACCACGGTCCCCAAACTGGCCGCTTCACAACACACCACAACATGCCTGCAGGAAGAGAGGATTCCTATAATCTCGCTAAAGCCAAATTCTTTGCTTTAGCGAGAACCCCTTAGATTATTCTTTACCATAATCCATCCATGGCCTTCATTCTTGGCTCCTAGTTTTCAGTGCTCCACTAGATTGACATGGCCACACCCTCTACCACGTCTGTTCTCCCATCATGGTGCAAAGCAAAACTAAGATAGGAATCTGGCGCAGGCATGGAAATACCTTCTGTTCAACCTAACCAACAGCAAATGCAATGCATAGGACTAATGCAAATTCATGCCTGACCATTTGTATCTTCCTTGGAAGTGAAGGTGTAGATTTGAATCAACCGACTGCATTTCACCACATGTACTGTAGCCTGTTTGAATACAGAGGACAGAACATCAGGCACTGGTGTAGGGAACTCAGTCAGGTGGTCTTTTCTGCTTTTAAAGGTAACTTCTGAAACATTACTTTTGTCTTGAACAAAGATATTATTATATCGTTATATAAAAGAACTGCAACCAGTCAGAATGAATATGCAAACTGTAACAAGCAGAGAGATGTGATTGTATTTGAACAGTTTTCGTTTTTTTAATGTGTTATTTAAAATGGGTGTTTCACTTTGAGACTTAAGTCTATGATCATGTAAAAAAATAAAATCATTTTTGAGGAAATAGCTGAAAAGAAGCAACATACAAAAAACCCCCATTATTTTTCATTAAATAACTCCAGATAAAGGAAGAATAAAAGAAGAAAATGAGATGAGAGAGAGCATGCACAATAAATATGAAATTAATAAATAAGAAATAAGTACTGTTAAGACATGTTATGAAATATAAAATATTATTAGCAGTTGTTGTAGTAGTAGCATTATTATTATTATGCATATTGTTCTGAATAGATTGTATATATATACATACTTTATATCTATATCTACATCTTATCATATCTATATCCACAGTTGGCTTCATGTAGGCTAAAAAAGATAAAAAAAAGAGGAGAAACACAAGGGGAAATATATGAAAATAGACAGATTCTGACACCAGTGATATGATTTCCAATGAAACACCTAACTGCAGATCAGTGGAAGCCTTATTTCTGTTGCTTGCTTTGGTTTATTGTGATGGATTCAACAGATGTGAATTAACTAGCTGTCTATCATTATTATTCTTCAATCACAGAAGCAGAGCAGCTATATTATTTGAATAATCTGGAACTGAACTTAACTGAAATGTCCAGCAGATGGTAATCTAGTACAACCTGAAGTCTTTTTTTAACATCCCTGGTATGTGAGGTTTCCTCGGCATAAATACAGGGTACGAAATCACACAAAGTGTAACTGAATATGGAACAGGCTTTGGATGACATTGTAATTTTGTTCCTCTCTTAAATTAGTACCAACTCCATAGACCACTTTTCAATTTTACTATTTGTTAAGGGGAGCATAAATTGCATCTTTGGTTTAAAAGATCCATAGCGAGAGCAGCCATAAATAAACCAATCTGAAAATTACAAGTGTAGTCCTGTCTACTCTCATAGCAATATTCCTTTTGCAAAACTATGTAAGCGAAAATGTGTTGTTTCTTTGTACTGTGTTTTATAGTTTCAACCTTCTACTTATTAAGGTATCCTAAAGGAGGCCCCAGTGGACATGAGTTGGGCCCCTGTTTACCACCCGTGACTCCCCACTGTGAAAAAACACAGTTAAACCTCCTATGTTACTCCCACTGTCTTGGCAATGTGCATGTATCCTGTTGCCTTTAATTATATCACATACAGTGTGCACTGCAGACAACACATGATGGAGTCAGTCCCAGAAACCATCCAGCAACTTCTTCTATTATGCAAGACTACAGTTTGTAGAGCTTTTATTAATCACCAAGTTAATATAGTGACATAAACATGTAAGCATATAATATCAATAAAAATGTCATTAAAACTTGTTTTACAAAGGGTAAGAAAGTGTCTCAAGATCAGGTTGCAGCCCTGATGTAAGGTTAGCCGATTGACTCAGTTATATTTTATTTTGAAAAGGCTGGCCGGAAGTACTGACACTAACTGCGTTGTACTTGACGCCCGTTAAGTGAACGCTGCACTGCCGCCAGGCTGCGTGGAGAAAGCTGTCCGCTGAACGAACCGGGCAGTACAGTGGCTGGGACCGCAGCCGGACTGAGAGAAGAGCGGTGCTGTACGTGTTCTCCCACTCAGGAGCTTCTGCTTTCTTACTGGGATAAAGGACCGCCTTGTGTCCGCGGGGTGAGGAGAGGAGCCCCAGCCACCGCAGCGAACATGTACGTTGGTTCAAATGGTTCTCATTTAAAAAGCTTCCGTTATCTAACTCGTTGCTTATCCTTATCGGTGAGTCATACTTAACCTTGTGTTTTCGGTTGGGGGCTTAGCTATAACGTTAGCCCGGGACATCTTCTCTGTTCTCTGCGTGCCTCTGCCTGCTGCAGTCCGTCCCGTTCTCTCTCTCTGGAGATGGACCACCGAGCCAAACCCCGTCTACAGGTCTGAGAATCTTGCAGTACTCCGAGCTGTAGCCTCAGCCTAACAATGTTCTTCCAACTAAACATAAAGAGGCTAACAGTGGGCGGAACATCCATAACTAAGAAGTTCCAATAACTTATGCTAAGTGCTGTTCAGCGAATAGTGGGTGCCGAATATAAAAAGTTGTATTTGCGCGTGTGCCCTTTTCGTTATGCGCGTGCGTGAGACAGTACATGCGACAAAGGACAGTGTACATGTTGTCGTCATGACCAAAGGCTTTACATGACACTGACATGGGTTGCATCTTTGAATTTTGAGAATAATTGTGTGTGTGTGTGTGTGTATGTGTATGTGTGTGTGTGTGTGTGTGTGTGTGTGTACCATTTTAGTAAATTGTATTGTGTATTGATTCTAAATGCTCTCATGTATCCCATTCAAATGTTGGAGGGTAAAAAAAAACTTTAGAAGTGATTGGGGCAAAGCTGAGACTCTCTGATTCCCTCATAAAAAGCCTCTTATTTCACTGCATATTCCTAGAAGTAACAACCATTAACACTGCAACAACCAACCAAACATTTATCTATTTATAGGAAAGCTAAATATCTATTCACTTGGGTCACATTTCTCTAAAAAGGCAAATAATCTACATAACATTTGACATTTGTCACTGTCTGTAGAAAACAACTGATATTAGGCAGACTCTACCAACTACTTTAAGAACCTAGTTGTCCTCCATCTTCAAATTCATCTGGTCCAAAATAAGACATAGCACTTTAGTATTAAATGAAATTAAAAACAATATTAGAGCTGTCCGTGACTGAAGAAATTCAGAGTCGACTAACACTGTAATTGTGCTCAGGAGTTTCTTGGACATAAACCCTTTGAACAACAGCATTGTTTTTAATGGCCTGTGGCTTCTGTAAAAAATCAGGAATGTGATTTAAAGTCTGACCTTTTTTAGGACTAGTTATGGATAGCTTTTCTTTATGATTTTGATTCACCTTATATCAAAATTTAAGTATGTTTGGTGTATGACATAGTATCTTCAGAGGGACATCATTTCAATTAAAAGTGCCTTAATAATCACTACTGCAAACACTAGTGGTGAATTATATAAGTGACTATTTTAAACCTTTCAATTATTTATTGATGTGTTATCATTGTGGCCTGAGTACAGGTCTGAGCTAAAGTACAGAGTATCAAAAGATCCTCGTCATTTAGCATTGGCTAAGGTGTAAATCTCAGTAAAATCAGTGAGCCAATCAACACGCAGCAAGCTACCAAGATCTAATAATGTCTGTGATTGGCTGTCGAACGTTACACATCGTAGAGACACGCAGGTACAGCTCACGTAGTAGGAGCTGGTACATAAATGAAAAGATTAGTATCGAAATGTGTACATTTTTTTAAATTTTATTTACAATTAGTATAAGAACTAGTGTCGAAGTCCCGGCATTGGTATCAGCACTGGTATCAAACTTTTATTTAACGATACCCGGCCCCACTCTACACATACCCCACAATACATTCATTCAAACTCTGACACCATTTATTGAATAATTGATATTTTTATACGATAATGTTAATATATGATAACTGTCAGTGGCAGCCCCTCCGCCTCCCCCCCACCCCCTGTGTTATGACATCCGTGTCCAGATGGAGTGACGGCATTCTTGGCATTGCTTTGAAACGCAGCGCATACTGTAGTAGCCCTCCGCCTGCAGAAAGCAACCCCCAGCCCTGGTTGATTGGGTTCCAAATGTTGCTCTAGTAGGTGACAAAAACAAACTGGTCCAGGCTGACTGTGGGAAAGCTCCGTCCAAACCTCATACACACTGTCTCTGTGTTGCTCCGTCCAGCCCGGGTGAACAGTAAGTCCATTGTGTCGTCGCGGGGCTCTCACTGTTAGAAGACCTAATTCAGCTAATAATCAGGCCTGAGCTAACAAGCTGCATGAAACCGATACAGAGCAGGGGGCAGACACTGTACTCACTCATCTGATTCTCATTCCATTCAACATTTATTGTATTCATCCATAAAGCAAGATGGAACATGAATGATTGTCATTTTCAGCTTTGTCTGTGTACTTGTAGTTTGACATGCTTAGTGTTCATTACCACACTCTGGAAATTGTTTGGCAAGATAGACAAGCTGACACGTTTACTATCTTGGTACTCTGCTTAAAGGTCCCATGGCATGAACATTTAGTTTTTTAAACATTGCTTATGGCCCCCCATTGGCTAGAAATGGTGATAGGTGTAAACCGAGCCCTGGGTATCCTGCTCTGCCTTTGAGAAAATGAAAACTCATATGGGCCGATCTGGAATCTTGCCCCTTATGAGGTCATAAGAGAATAAAGTGACTTCAGATACAGTATTAGGGACCACTAAGGTCTATATAAAAGAGACTTCAGATACAGTATTAGGGGACCACTAAGGTCTATATAAAAGAGACTTCAGATACAGTATTAAGGGACCACTAAGGTCTATATAAAAGAGACTTCAGATACAGTATTAGGGGACCACTAAGGTCTATATAAAGAGACTTCAGATACAGTATTAGGGGACCACTAAGGTCTATATAAAAGGGACTTCAGATACAGTATTAGGGGACCACTAAGGTCTATATAAAAGAGACTTCAGATACAGTTTTAGGGGACCACTAAGGTCTATATAAAAGAGACTTCAGATACAGTATTAGGGACCACTAAGGTCTATATAAAGAGACTTCAGATACAGTATTAGGGACCACTAAGGTCTATATAAAGAGACTTCAGATACAGTATTAGGGGACCACTAAGGTCTATATAAAAGAGACTTCAGATACAGTATTAGGGACCACTAAGGTCTATATAAAAGAGACTTCAGATACAGTATTAGGGGACCACTAAGGTCTATATAAAAGGGACTTTAGATACAGTATTAGGGGACCACTAAGGTCTATATAAAGAGACTTCAGATACAGTATTAAGGGACCACTAAGGTCTATATAAAAGGGACTTCAGATACAGTATTAGGGGACCACTAAGGTCTATATAAAAGAGACTTCAGATACAGTATTAGGGACCACTAAGGTCTATATAAAGAGACTTCAGATACAGTATTAGGGACCACTAAGGTCTATATAAAAGGGACTTTAGATACGGTATTAGGGGACCACTAAGGTCTATATAAAGAGACTTCAGATACAGTATTAGGGGACCACTAAGGTCTATATAAAAGGGACTTCAGATACAGTATTAGGGGACCACTAAGGTCTATAAAAAGAGACTTCAGATACAGTATTAGGGACCACTAAGGTCTATATAAAGAGACTTCAGATACAGTATTAGGGACCACTAAGGTCTATATAAAAGAGACTTCAGATACAGTATTAGGGGACCACTAAGGTCTATATAAAAGGGACTTTAGATACAGTATTAGGGACCACTAAGGTCTATATAAAAGGGACTTCAGATACAGTATTAGGGACCACTAAGGTCTATATAAAAGAGACTTCAGATACAGTATTAGGGACCACTAAGGTCTATATAAAAGGGACTTCAGATACAGTATTAGGGGACCACTAAGGTCTATATAAAGAGACTTCAGATACAGTATTAGGGACCACTAAGGTCTATATAAAGAGACTTCAGATACAGTATTAGGGACCACTAAGGTCTATATAAAAAAGAGACTTCAGATACAGTATTAGGGACCACTAAGGTCTATATAAAGAGACTTCAGATACAGTATTAGGGGACCACTAAGGTCTATATAAAAGAGACTTCAGATACAGTATTAGGGACCACTAAGGTCTATATAAAAGAGACTTCAGATACAGTATTAGGGGACCACTAAGGTCTATAATATAAAGAGACTTCTGGCTCAACCCTACAGCAAGTGATGTTGTTGGATGAACATTTCAAACCCTCACAGTTTCATCCGGTAAAGAGAATGATTTAAGCAGAAAGTGAAAATTAAAATGTCGGTCTAAGATGACTCATCAAGAACTTCTCAACATTGTAATCAATTAGTGTAATAATTTAGGCACTTATACAGTATACAGTATATTCTGTAAAAATACCAATAACTAACCTAGAAAGAAGCAAACCGTTTAGATGCCAGTGAATGTAAATGTGTAGTGTAGAATCCTACTGAATGCAGGTGGTTCCACGCGGGTTTGATGAGAATCCTGCTCGGTCCTTCACAGCCACCCCATCTCAACCCAGCTAAAAACCTTTTGTTAGATTTTGGAGCATCTTGTCACTGGAGGATTCCGCCTGATGTACCGCGTTGCGGCTGTGCGGTGTCTAGTGTGCACATGTGCACATAGCATTGCGTTATTTTCTCCACAAACATAGCAGACTACCAGGAGGTGATCAAGGTTTCGTTCCCCCTTAACCTGTTAAAGCTGTCAATCAAACTCTGGTGTGGACCAAGTCAACAACACTGCCTAAGAAGGTCTAATTCCAACCAAATACTAGTGTGGTTGCTTTGTGGTCCAAAAGCAAACTGTTCAATATTGTATCCCTCATCTTTGAAATACATGTTAAAGAAGCTCAATCAGCTGACATTTTAAAATCTCGATTGAAAAGCCACCTCTACTCATCATACCACAGCCAACCATAACTCACCGTCATATCTGAGTCCTTCATAGACAAACCTTTTCACTTATTGGCTAATGTTGCTGGTTTTGTATTGGTTATTAATACTAATTTAATGCTGTTCCATTGTTTTGTTGCTGTGTGTTATTTCTGTGTTCCTTTAATTGTAAAGTGCACTGAGACCATGTCTAATGGTGATTGGTAACACTTTTTATGATGGTGAAAGCTGTCACAGACGCTTTTTCCTATGCAATAGTATCCAGTTATGCATCAATCAGAACGCGGGGCTCAAGCTCTCTTTTTATATTCTTTAATCAACTACTTCTGTCACTTTGTGTGTGCAACACTAAGAATACCTTATGATGATTTGTATGTCTCGCTCGTCTATGATGCAATCATGTCCCCTTGCCTTTGATTGTGGCTATAGTTTTATTTTCTTTTTTAAAGTATGTTTGTCGTCCCAGCACCACAGAGAGATCAGCAGTTTGAACATGTGTTGGCAGACAATAAACCAGCTCTGAGGTCCAAAAAGCAACCTGACGGGGTTTCCCAGCGTGCATTCTGTTTTTTGGAAAGCCTTAGACCTCTGCCTCTCTCACACACACACACACACACACACACACACACACACAGTTATACAAAGTTTTTGAAGTTAATGACTTCCTCTGGTGGGGTACATTTGCTTGAAGAACTGGACAAACAGCCAATTAACACACACAAACTCTCAAACATGGACATAGAAACACTTATATAGACACACACACACACACACACTCGCGCGCCGGTCTGGTCTACTTAAGATAAAATGAGACTCTTAGATAGCCTGGAGCATTTGTGGGCATACTGCATACTTGCAGCCTAACTAACGTCTGAGGTATAATAACGGAGGAACCTTTAGACTTCTGTTGGTTGTAGGTGAAATCCAACCAAGCAGCAAATACTTTCAAACCTGCAAGGTGATACTGGGAAGTATGTGAAGAATTTAGCTGTTGTGCAGTTTTTGCCGACAGATATGTCCAAGGAGATCTTGTAGAACATGCTACATATAAAAATGCACACTTAGTTGTCAGTGTATTAGAGGTGATTCAATTATTTTGTATACCTTATTTATATCAATTGGGGAAATATTAAAAACCACATTCATTATAATGCAATACAATTCAACAACTCCAAAATGAGCATAAAGTGGAATCCAGACCTTTCAAACCTTTTTGACACAATCATTGCATGAAGGGAAGATGCATTGACTTCAGAAGACTGCCCACTAATTAATTTACAACTGGTCCGCACTTAAGAAATTCTCTTTGGAAAGACCTTAACACTGAACTGACTGGGAGATGCATTTTGATATAATTGATAAAATATTTTAGTAGTATATTTTCACCATTGGGGTGAAACCTTAATTATTGTTGTCTATGGTCAAAAGCAATGGAACAATCATCCGCCGTGCAGTAGGTACACATGGGTGGAACCTTGAGAAAACAGACTAAGATTTGATGATGTTGACAGTGATCCAACTTCAGAGTTCTACCTGATCTGACCTCTGACTCAGCTGAACATATTTGTGTGTGTCCGTGCACTGGCGTACTGAACAGAGTGACTCATGCAGGGTTGCTATTTAATTTTTTTTCACTAATAACAGAGCTGTTGTAGTAATCATACATTGCACTGACTGAAAGAGCTATTTAGCCCTTTGCCGACCTCTTGTCTTTCTGTTCTTCCAAAAGTAAGTTCCTACGGGACCGAGGGGAGTTTGGTTATTGCTGGGTTGGTTGCTGTTATTTTCAGCACTGGTCCGGGGCAGCTGTTACTGTTGGAACAACCTCACTCTCTATTCTGGGAGGCTTTTGCTTTGAAAAGCAGTTACAGGAAGTGTTGTGTTTGCTTTAACTAGGACATTTATTATCACACCAGCTTTGCTCATTCTCTCATATTCTCCTTTAGTATTGCCCACTCCTTATGATTAGAGCTGGGTTAAAATAATTGATTCTCTAATTTATCTGATTGATTAATAAAATCCAGAAATACTATGCCTTTTCACCATGGCTGTATAAATAAGTCCTTTTAAACAACATTTTTAGGGTTTAATTCTTAATGTACACATTAAGAATGTGCAATGGTGCATTATTAAAACAAATATGAGGGAATATTGTTCTTGCTTTTGACAGCAAAATAATCTCTTTATGAATTTGAGCAAAATTGGTACTGAAACTGAAATATACCCTGTCCTAATTGATATTGAATCGAATCAGGACCTTGCCAATTGGAATCGAATCGATTCAAGAAATCATTGGCAATACCCAGTCCTACTTATAATGCTTGTTAATGTAAAGTATTATTATTATTATTATTTCTTTATCACAGCATATCGCATTATGTCTAAACCAGACTGTCTGAAGTATAGACCAGGAAAAACCCCGCCTTTCATCCGCTTCTTCATTCTCTTTTTGTAACAGTCGGGTTTAGGAACAATTTTTGACCGGATAGAGAAAGTTTGCCAGTGGGATTGTCTCTCTGGGTGTGTGTCCTCTCCACCTCTGGGGGTGTCTGCAGGTTCAGGTGAAAGAGATTATATAAAAGGATTACTAGGCCTTTTCCCTGTTGGACCAAAGCCATGGCAACAGATAGGCAGAGGGTGGACAATACAACTCTGGGAAGTTTTCACAGCACCAGTCATTTTTTCCTTGTGTCACTGTTGGGTGTTGAATGAAATACTAACCAGTTCCCAATGGATTCTGCCTGCTATGTGTTCTTCCATGTGAGATTGGGCAGTGCAGTTGGATGATGCCATGCAGAAGCAGAGCTGTGACCAACGTTTGTGTCGGTAGACGCCATTATATATATTCTTTTCACTGAGGCTCTCTGGGGCAGCAGCTCAGCTGCACCAACGGAGGTCTGATTTAACCTTTGTGTTGTCCTTGGCTCAAATTTGACCCGTTTTTAATATTTTTAATATCAGCAATATTTCAACAATATTGCCTAAAAAAACATGGATGCCATACAATGTTCTTCAGGTAAAATGAATGATTACTTTTATTGAATTTTGTTGTTTTATTTTGAATTGTATGGCATTTTAAAAAAGTGACCAAAACCTCGGGAAAAAAGGACTTAGAGGCAATAAGCACTGAAAAAAAGGTAAATTGTTTTTGTATAATGTCATAAAATTGGTTTATTGGCTATAAATAAATAAAAAAGAAGCAAAAACATCAGAAAAAGCGGCAAAAGATGATGGTTGATGGGAAGACAACACAAGGGTTAACATGAATGCGGTAGCCTGTAGCCCTGGAGCTCTTTGCTTCAGTTCCTGTCTTCAAGGGTTGTAAATACCAAGAGGTAGAGGTGTCTGGAGCTGATCCTTGAACAGGTGAACCTGGTGCTCACCTTGGAAAGAAAGTAGTGGTAACGAGGAGCGTGCATACAAAGCAAACAGAGGCCAGCACTGGATCACAAACCCTGAGGGACAGTTGTTTGTAGAATGTAACGTTATCAGCGCCAACCCGCAGAAAGCACACGCTGTGATACATCAGCTTACATCATGTTTACCAAACCTCCAGTTCATCGCGTAATCAGCGCCTCTCTGCGCCCATTATACCGTAAATGGCGCAAATTTAAAAGCGCAATTGAATTGGCGATGTCAAAGATACCCTGCTTGATGCATGATTCCAGTAACTGTAATATTGCATGGCTGCTTAATCTGTAAAGCTTAATGATTGAACTGTAAAATTGTAGTCCTTGTGGCAAAAATCATTTCAGTTGTCTCCTTGGCCTGTCTTCGTCTTGCTTGGATTACTGCTGCCGTTTCACCAGGAGGCCTATGCCAGGACACCCGCTTGCGGCTAGTTCACACCTGCTTTTACTAAGCGGAGAATTTTCTCCACAAAATAGGGGCACGCTGTCACAGGAGGTTGTTGTACATACTGCGGAATACATAATTAGGCGCACTTTACGCTTCCCCTCCCTCTATCCCCTTCATCCTCCCGTGAATGCACATGCATGACACGGAAAAGCGTAATCTGCCATTTTCAGCTCCCGCGACAGGTAGTCTGCGCTTTTGCCTCAGTCTGTTTGTACTTACCTCGCCATGCTTTTACATGCACGTTGCAAAACAAATACGCCTGAAGTGGGTGCAAAAGTGTTAGTACATCTGGCCCTGAGAGTTGCATTGACATAGTGAAGGGGCGTCACTCCAGCTCAAGTTCTAAGCACATTAAAGAAATGTGCACAATAGGATTTAAATGATCCCACTTACTTTTGTGCCCTCTAAGGCATTAATCAGAGTGTGGGCTATTACATTTTTACTGGTTCTACATGCTTAATCTAAGTGATTGAACTTAATTGAAAATTAGATTAGATCAGTCAACTTCATTAACAGCCCAGTCTCTGTAATTGTAGCAGTAGGAACTTTACATGGAGCCTATAAATGTGGATGAAGGTGGGGGTAGTCTTACATCTCCAGACCGTCCCCCAGCGCTGCAGGGGAGGGCTGCTAGTCCACACAGCATTCCTGAATGAAAGAAAACGCCCTGGTTTATTGGCATTTTTTTTTTAAACCAATCACCATCTTCTTGGGTGGTGCTAAGCGCCGGACGGAGCCACGATGCCTCTGCTCAATAGCCTCGGGAAGGAAGTTGTTTTGGTGGAACATGTGTACTATGTATACAGGATCATACTTGCGTAACGGAATAAGATTAGAAATGTTGGTATCTTGTGCCAGCCAATCAGTTAATTGTGTGCTGTACCCTGGTGATGAATCACTTTGACTGAGGCCTGGACAGGTCTAACTTTGTTGAATCCCTACTGCTTTAATGAATTTGGGTTTGAGGCATCCAGTTGGTTGCTCACCTAGTAGAGCGTGAACCCAATATACTAAGACTAAGGCTGAGCTCTTACTGCAGAGGCCAGGGTTTGGCTCTGACCCAGAGCTTTTTTTTTGCTGCATGTCGTCCCCTCTCGTACCCATTTTTCTGTTTATCTTCAGCTATTAATTAAAAGTCAAAAAGCTGGGGAAATACTATTAAAAGGTTGTGGTCAACCAATACAGCATCTGCTCTGTGTCTCTTTACCTGACCTGCCCATGCAGAAGCTTAACCTTAAGGGTTAACCTGATAAAACAGTTTCCCTGCGTGCACATCCTGCTCACTGGGCCAACAGTGTTAGAGTCACACACTCAGGTACAATCATCCAGCAAAATTGCCCTAGCGTAACATTTTCACTTCCACGGTTCAATTTAGTCACGTAAAACAACATTGAATATGATCCAGAACGCTTTTTTTTTTTTTTTAAACATTCAACTCTATAACACAATAATATACACAGTTTGATATTTCATTGGAAGTAAAACTGACACCTTTGTTTCACTGCTAACCTAAATGCAAGGCATAATTGAAATCCTCCGACCTATTTCAACCCAAGTATTAATAAAGAGGTTATTTTCAGTATGGTTATGTGTGACTCTGAACCATAGTAGATTGGCTACAAACTAGTAATTAGCCTGTGGCACTCCAGTGACAGTTAAGCTGCTTATTAGCCAGCTGGAGATTAACCAGAGAGTCCCCACTTCACAGTGGTCCACACACACACACACACACACACACACACACACACACACACACACACACACACACACACACAGCCAGTCATGTGATGCTTAGTGAAGTAGGACCAGCCTGTCAAGCATTACCAAGCTCATTCTACTTCAATATGATTAAAATGATTTGTTTCATTAACCAATACAGTGTAGTACAGTACAGAGTAGTACAGTACAGTGTAAATCAGTACAGTACAGGGTTTGTCTCTGCACTGTAAGGGGGACCAATCTGACCACCTAGTCAGGCTGTATGAGCTGCGGACAAAGTGTTACTGGAGAATTAGTCTATATTGACGACATTTAATTTGGGTATTGTGCAGGTGCCGCCCGTAGATCCGCTGGATGCCCTCATTATCACTTTCGTCTTTCTCTTTATTGCCGTTCTAACTTCTGGTAGATTTATGATGACTATGGTTACCTGGTCCTCAGGTCTCTGCAGGGTAAATCTAGACAGCTAGCTAGTCTAGATTTCTAGATTTCTGTCCAATCAGAGTTTTCTGTTGACAACTAAAACTGACTGTACACATGTTCCACCAAAACAAGTTCCTTCCTGAAACTATTTAGCAGAGACTCTGTGAGTAGGTTGAATCTTGTCTCCAGCTGAATTCTTAAAAAAAAAAAATACAGAACTCCTGGAAGATTGACATATGTTCTTGATGGCTACATATGAGATATCATAATAACTGAGGCTAAAGCTGCATGGTCCAGGTAGAAAGTCAACAGTCCCACCAGCTAATGATTTCTGCAGAAGACAAGGTGAAATGTGTTATTATAGGGGTGGCAGTAGCTCAGTCTGTAGGGAGTTGGGTTGGGAATCGGAGGGTCGTTGGTTCAAGTCCCTGTACGGATTGTGGACTGGTAGCTGGAGAGATGCCAGTTCACCTCTTGAGCACTGCCAAGGTGCTCTTGAGCAAGGCATTGCTCAGGGCGCCTGTTCAGCAATCGTTCTGACATCTCTCCATTAGCGCATGTAAAATGTAAAGTGTCAATTGTAATTTCAATCAATAAAGAATATAAATTAAATTATGTTTAAATGACATGTGCCCAAGTGTTAGTAGTTCAGTATAATGAAAGAATGTGTCATCCCGAACGCCCCTGTAACTTATGGGATAAGACGCAGATCATCAACCGCAACGTCCATGGTTTGAATCTGGTCGGGGCCCTTTCATCTCTCTCTCCATTATGTCTTCATCTATCTAAGGAATACAATGCCTGCGTGGCTGCACACAATGGAAAATGATACTTGGACAAGCAACACACGTTTTTATTGTTTGTATAGTTGCTTTCCAGTTTAACAAGAGTAGACGTTTATAGGATGAGAGATGAATATTGAGTAACTCTATCGAGTAGTGAGTTTGGTACCATGTGTAAACTTCCCCAATCAATACACAGCAGCTCACAGCCCCTAGCGTTAGCTTATACTCTTATATGGTAACACCCTGGACTGGCTCCAACACAGTAGTGCTCTTGGCCTAGAAGTAACACTAGTACAGTGTACTTTAGGTAGTGTCATGTTAGCATCTAATGTTAGAGCAGATAAACACACTTCTGAATGCATTCCTTTGAGTTTTGTTCATGTATTTTGGTCCTGGAGACCTGGACCTACTTGGACCTATTGTAGCAGGAACTGTATCACAGAGGCGGTTACTTTGTTCGGTGTCTAAAAACCTTTCTGTCTGCAGACAGATTTTGTCACAGTGATGGCTGCTATAGCTTCACAACCATACAAAATGCAGTCACAAAACTTCACTTAAATAAGGCTGTGATAGAAGAAGGGTGTGGTCCGAGCAAGGACACTGAAAGTAGGGGGGAACAAGGTGCCATGTTTCCCCCTATTTAACGCCCCAAGCCCGATTGGGGAGTCACGGCTAGTGTGATTCCATTGCAAGATGGCCCCAGTTTGGGTTATCAAAATACTAGAATTAGAACCCCATGCATCACTACAGTATGTGGGGACAAACCTGCTGTGGCTTGTTGCAGTTGCTAAGATATGAGGGGTTGTTTGATAGCGCCAGATCTTTCTACATTAGTATGTAGACCAGAGAGGTTTTAGACTGAGGCACACACTTGGACACCAGTGCATGTGTGAAATTCTAAAAGTAAAGCAGGTCTTTGTGGAGCTTTGTTAACATTCCCTGTATAAGGTTAAAAATAACCTTATCCAGGGAATGTTAACAGGAATAGGAAACACGTCACACAGGCAACCAGATAGAAAGGCTGAAAGCACTGTTCTTGATTCTCTGCTGGTCCCAGCTGTATATAATTGCACTTTTTTTTTACATTTTGGTTTTCCTATCATTTAGTTTTAAAGGTGCTGATAGGTGGATTCATCAGGGTTTTTCCTGGCTTAGAATGGGCCATTGGAGGACACATATTGGGCGGCGGGTGTGGGGTCCTCCCCAGAAAATTCATCAGCATCAAACTTTTCCTGCATTCTGAAATATTTTTAGATACCAATTTATGGTAAAAACATATTTTTTATGTCAAGGAAAACACAGAATTCTGGTGGCATTTAACAGTTATTTTAAATATAAAAATATAATGGAATATAACGCCGTTAGGGGGCTTTTAGATCTGGGACCTGGGCACAATTTTACCCCCCAAGTAATAACAGGGCTTGATGGTAACTTTTTCCTTAAAGGAACATGCCACTGTTTGTTGAAATAGGGCTTATCACAGTCTCCCCTGGCTGTAGATAGGTGGGCCAACGCATTTTGTGTGTGTGTTTGTGTGTGTGTTTGTGTGTGTTGTGTGTTTGTGTGTGTGTGTGTGTGTGTGTGTGTGTGTGTGTGTGTGTGTGTGTGTGTGTGTGTGTGTGTGTGTGTGTGTGTGTGTGTGTGTGTGTGTGTGTGTGTGTGTACGTCAGCCTCCACGAATCTGTGACATATTTCTATATTCCTCTGTTTGTGGAATCCTCCCCTACAGCTGCCATTTGCTCTCTCTTTCTGAATCACTCCCCCTTTCACTGACTGCTGTCAGCTTGTACTGTAGATATTAAAACTTCTCCTACATCGACATTTGTGTATATCCATGAACATATAATAACTGTCAAAAAAAAGGCTGTTTCTATTTACAATGTTTTTAAAGGACTTGCTGTAAATGTGTGATGTCCGTGAACATGAAACATAAAAGTTGCTTACAAAGATAATCCATCACAGTCACTTTTGAGAACGTCCCAGTGGTACATTAAAGGATCAGGGAAAGTATTGTGTTAAATAGCTACTGTACTACGCAGTATGTTACCAATCCCAGTTACAGGAACGGACAATAAGCAAACATGGCAGTTGGAAAAAGGACAATATGAAGTTGGTTGTTTCTTGGATTTAAAAATACTGCTGGAGTTTTAGGACTTTTAAAGCACCAGCAGAGCGAGGGCTCAACACTGTCTCTGCTCACCACAAGATGATACTGTTAACTTGGGCAAAAACACTGTTACTGCAGATACTCTACTGTGATAGACTGGCTATCTGCAGCTCTGAACAGTTCTGATTTGATCTATTGCACTAAATGAACAAAAACTAGTGGCTCTCTTGTAAGGTAGGAAACTGACTTTAAAATGAATGATATGTTTTAGAAAAAGAACTTCTTCGTTTTTTAAGTCAAGGACCCTTAACTGAAAAGAGACAGAGCAGGGACCCCTACTACAGTACATTGTATAAGATGAAGATGCATATTAAACTGGGCCTACAATAACATGTAGGGCGGCATAAAGCCTTCATACATACCCTATTTTTGCATTGAATACTAAGCTATTAAAATAGCCTCATCTCTCATTCTTCTGGCCGCATTTAAACAATCCATGAAATGAACTATTGATGCTCACATTGAAATTAGTTTGGCTTAGGAGGTGCCTCAAATCAGCTTGGGTGCTTATAGTATAGTATGGGAGGGAAAAGCCTGACTTATTCAGGTAAATTGGGTTCAGGTTGAAGTAAAGGAAATGCTATATTAGAATTACGTGAGGTCACTAAACTTCTATTTTACACATGCAGGAAGTCATAAGAAAATGCATAATTTCCCCACATGGCACCTAAATCCGAATGGTGTGTCTGAGTTACAATATGATGAGATGAAGAATACATTTTATAGAAGAATGGGAAAAGAAGAAAATTCCCAACTTTGTCTTAAACCAGTAGTGAGGTACTTACATGTTCATTGAAACCATTTTGGGTTGCTGTAATCATTTCTCGTTCTGACTCATTGGTTGCTGGGATAAAGCCTGGCAGACTCACCGGCTGTCCCTCCTTTTCCGCTATCTATTTTACCAGGGCCTCGTTGCTGCATCCGGACGCTGCCCAGGACAGTTGTGACAGGAGAGAAATACAAACAAGCCAGAGTGTTTTTCCCCCTATCCCAGTCTAGATAAGGGGTGTAGCCAGACTAATGTTAATCTGAGGCTTCATTGCAGCAGAGCTTAAAGATCCACCAATGGAAATACTGAAGGCCATAAAATCACTGGTGGGGGAAGATTGCCGGGACCAAGCAGCATACCTGGTCTAGAAATATTACAGGAATGGAAAGAATGTGGCCTTATTTCAGCTGTGTGTGTGTGTGTGTGTGTGTGTGTGTGTGTGTGTGTGTGTGTGTGTGTGTGTGTGTGTGTGTGTCTGTGTGTGTCTGTGTGTGTGTGTCTGTGTGTGTGTCTGTGTGTGTGTCTGTGTGTGTGTGTGTGTGTGTGTGTGTGTGTGTGTGTGCGTGCGTGCGTAAGCAGAAAAAGTGGTTGAAATCAATTAAGTGAAGACCAGTTTAATTTAAAGCAGCAGGTGTGGGGGGTGTATTAGGAGTTGTGCCAGTGTTGCTCTAAACCCAAAGAACAACATCTTAAATTACTGTTCCAACCTCAGTCAGTAGACTCCCAATAGGCATGCACACCGCCCACTAACATGCTTAACCCTTTGTGTTGTCCTTGGGTCAAATTGACCCGTTTTCCTATTTCAATGTTCTTTTTAACTACCCAATTGTATTTCCCGAAATAACATGATTGATTCCACCCAACGCTCTTTGGTAAGTACAAATCTCTACTTTCATTAATTATGGGGTGTCTTGCTCAATTTTATAGCATTTGAAAACAAATGGAAGTGTTGAGTAAAAGTTGACATATTCTAGTCTGTGATTATCCATCAACATCCATTCCTTTAATTTTAGTCTAAATAAATAAATGACCATAAATTCCAAAAATAACTATAAAACTAAATTTAATAAGTTAGTGTTACGTAGTGTTAAATGTCAAAAAAGAGACAAACACGTAAGAAAAAGTTTAAAAACATAGATAAAAAATGTCAACAAAAGTGTTGATTTTCATTTTGACGGGAAGACCACACAAGGTTTAAGTAACTCACTGAAGGTTTAATTTTTCCTTATTGTAATGTATTCCTCTTTTGAAAAGCATGTTGGAGTGGAATACCAGACAGTGAGGGTGATCAATTTCAAGTGCAAGCACGCATGCACATCTCTTCTCATGTACATATGAATGCCAAGAAAAAAAATAACCTGCAGTTATTGTATGTGCTTCACAATAACATCCTCCACGTGAAAAGCCAAGTGCAAAACAATAGTAGCAGGAAATGATCTCTTTGAATTACAAAAAATCTTCCATTGCCAGACATATCTCCACAGCACTGCGGAGTAAGGTACGGCTACACCCACACACGAGAAAAAAACACTCTGGGTTATTTGGACAATTGTCTTGTCCACCGTCAGACAGACGGACCCACATTATTATTCTTGTGACAACATTATGGAAAGGATCCCTACAGAGATACACCTTTTAGTTAAAGAGTAAGATCCTTTTAGTTTAACATGAAACAGCCCTGACATCACCATCACCACATCACTACTTTTAGCTTGTATAGAGCAACATATCTCCACCAGACTCCATGTAAATAATCACTACTTTTAGCTTGTATAGAGCAGCATATCTCCACCAGACTCCATGTAAATAATCACTACTTTTAGCGTGTATAGAGCAGCATATCTCCACCAGACTCCATGTAAATAATCACTACTTTTAGCATGTATAGAGCAGCATATTTTCACCAGACTCTATGTAAATAATCACTACTTTTAGCGTGTATAGAGCAGCATATCTCCACCAGACTCCATGTAAATAATCACTACTTTTAGCTTGTATAGAGCAGCATATCTCCACCAGACTCCATGTTAATAATCACTACTTTTAGCGTGTATAGAGCAGCATATCTCCACCAGACTCCATGTAAATAATCACTACTTTTAGCGTGTATAGAGCAGCATATTTTCACCAGACTCCATGTAAATAATTACTACTTTTAGCGTGTATAGAACAGCATATCGCCACCAGACTCCATGTAAATAATCACTACTTTTAGCATGTATAGAGCAGCATATCTCCACCAGACTCCATGTAAATAATCACTACTTTTAGCATGTATAGAGCAGCATATCTCCACAGTTTATTTCAACCAGACCAGAGGGGTGATTGTTGGAACAGTGGAAAAGAACAAAGCTGTTTCATGTTAAACTAAAAGGATCTTACACTTTAACTTAAAGGTCTATCTCTGTAGGGATCCATCCCATAATGTTGTCAGACACTTAGAATAATAATCTGAGTCTGTCAGCAGCAACAACACAACTTTTAGTGGACGGAAATTGAAGGTGCGCAATTGCCCATTAAAGTTACATTGAAGCTTGTTTCACGCACTTGACCCGTCAGTCACTTAGACACAAAAACATGGGAAAATATGGTCCAGGTTGAAAAATCCTGAAGTTACCCTTTAAAGCTGTGAATGATGAATCACCCTGGCAGCAGCTGCTGTATACACAGTGCCTCAAGTCTCAATGTCCAAATCTATTCAAAATCCAAATCCTAATTACAGTCTTGTGTGTGGGTCCAAGTGTGAGATGGAGAGATAACCCTTGAATATCTTATTTGTTTGTGTGTGTCAGATGCTTCTGTTGTGTGTGAGAAGGTTAAATAGCAGCTGTTCTTCACAGATAAAGACTGAGCTGTCACTCTTGTCCACAGCAAGCTGTCTTACCAGCTGTGGGTTTTTTGTCCATGGAAATAGGGCAACGATTGGCGCATTCTAGAAAATCCTTCAAGTAGCAAACACTATTTTAAAATAGGTACATTTACAAGAAAAAATATGTTTACTTTTTGCTGAAAAATGTTGTATAAATGTTGTACATTAAAAGATTGTGTTGATGCAGCCAGTGATGGACTGCGATCTAACTACGGCCCGGGCATTCGCAGCACACCGGCTCTATTTTCCCATTGCACCAACAAACGTTGACACATAAAGCAAAAAAACAACATACAAATAAAAGAGAAAGCAGAAATTCAGAACACGCACTTAACCCTTGTGTTGTCTGTCTGTGTTTAGTATAAACTATCACCAATTCTGTTACATCTTCTTAGCTTTAATTTCATTCCAACGAATTAACACTAGTTTAACACTTATTTTTTGCATATAATGGTCAATAAACCTAATTCATATTAAATTAGACCTAATATGTGAGTTAAAACCCAGAAATTATTTTAAAACTTTTTTTTTATAATCACAGCCTGTTAAGTGTATGTAACCATCCGTGTTATTTTTGGGCAGTTTGGTTGATTGAGGTTACATATGCTGATAACCTCTAATAGCATCGGCAGATCATTAGGTGCTGCTGACATGATACGCTCCACCATGTGTACATTCAGCACAAAAATATGATTCTGAGTCCATTACATTTGGTTGCTGTCGCCTAGATGGCGTCATGTCCCCTTTGTTTGCGTCAGCCACATTGTTACAATATACTTTTAGGATCTTGGTCGTTTCTTGAACTTGGATAAGAACTTTTCAGTCACTATCCAGTTATTGGACATCTGTATCTATTATCTTTTCTTTCTTTTTTTAACTGTGAAACTGCTTTATTCAGTGTTTTTACAGGTTTGAATCACCAGGTATGTATGTCTATTTTGAAGAAGAGCATAATTAGGTTATAATTCTCCATCTTTATTACTGATGCAACAATGTGTAGCTTAAGACTTAAGCGACTCTAACGTTTATGCCCAGTATACCACAATGTAGATGAGATATAAGGTTTGGGTTTGTTAGTTTAAACGGAGATAAGTTCTTCTACTGGAGATAAAAACACTTGGTGCACAGAGATCGCTTTTCAAAACTCCACTTAAAAAAACTTAAGTTAGTGGTGTAAAAATGTAACATCAGTTTTCAGGCTTCTCAATTATGTCCCCGAGGTTTCTTCCTCATAAACAAGCCTTTGTAAAAAATGTGTCACTAAGTTCCCAAAAACTGTTTAAAGCCGCACAAAGTATATAAAAAAAACCTGCAAAGACTTCTGGTGTGTGTGTGTGTGTGTGTGTGTGTGTGTGTGTGTGTGTGTGTGTGTGTGTGTGTGTGTGTGTGTGTGTGTGTGTGTGTGTGTGTGTGTGTGTGTGTGTGTGTGTGTGTGTGTGTGTGTGTGTGTGTGTGTGTGTGTGTGTGTGTGTGTGTGTGTGTGTGTGTGTGTGTGTGTGTGTGTGGTCTGAAACAATATGTCCAGCAGGGAGAAGGAGGGGCAGGAAAAACCGGTGATGTCAGCAGGGAAGAAGAAGAGGAGGGAGGACCGCCTTGCTTTTTCCTTTTTCCTCCCCCTCCTCTTCCCCGCTCCTCCACCGCCTCTTCTTATCAGTGTGTGTTAGTGTGTGAGAGAGAGAGAGAAGAGGATCAGTAGGTGAGTGGACGAAAGGATTAACAACTGTGACAGTGGATATGGGGGAAGAGAAAAGGCAAATAGACCGGGATAGAGAGAAAGAGGAACCAGATTGAGAGTGAGCGGGTAAAGGAGGAAAGGAAAAGTGAAAGATCCAAAAGTACAGCAACTAAGAGTCCACTTGGAGCGAGGTCTGAGCGGTTGGATCTGGAATTGGGTGGACCTGTCGCTAGAAATACTTGCCAACATCCACCAGGACTGCTACCATGTACAGTGGATATGGAGGTATGAACCAGTGCCATGCAGCTCCTCTCTAATCATTTACTACTGGATGAAACTAACTTTTTTTAGTTGCTGGTTAACAGGTTTGTAACTTATTATGAGGAGATGAGGAGACAGGGCTGTTGCTGTAGTGAGGCTGGAGAGCTGTTGAGAGACCAAACCTGGGACTTGTTTAGAGCAACATTTGATTTGTTAAAGTTGTATGAGTTGACTGAGGTCCCTCCCTGAACACAGCAACATGCATTCGGTCTTAAATGCATTTTCCTTTTTTTAAATACTAACTTGAATTGATTGGTGATGTCAAAACCAATGTTTCTCCTACTAATGAATAATCCGCTTTAAAGGTCGCTGTGCTGCTGCCACAACATGCTGGATCAAGTATAGGGCTATAGAAACTAAGGACTACTTTCATTGTTGATTAATCTGTTTATTATTTTCTCGATTAACCCATTAGTTGTTCATTCCTAAAGCCCAACATGACATCCTCAAATGTCTTGTTTTATCCACAACTCACAGATATTCAGTTGACTGCCCCAAAGGAGAGAAGAAATAAGAACATATTCACATTTAACAAGCTAGAGTGAAGGAATTCTTTCTCAAAAACTAACTGGTTTTGATACCTAGTTCTGCTCTGGATATGGTGTGAATATCCAGATCTTTAAAGGATAGTTCCATATTTAGTCATGTCTGTCTTGTTATAATACTCACATGCCAGTATGTGCTGTATATTGATGCAGTTTTTGATTATTCCTGCTGTCCATACTGACAGGGTAAACAAAAACGAAAATAAGCAATGAGATATGTTTCTTAGTAAAAACTAAAACTAAATGAAAACTAAAACCTTAAACTATGGAAAGGAATGTAAAAACAGGTCAGTTTCTTTTGTAACTTTAATATTTTACAACTGATTTAAGTAGACGTTAATTTCCGTCAACACAGAAATTGCAACATGGCATCATAACCAAGTGGCGTGTTATCTGTACACATTGTAAGCTATCCGCGTGTATGTCCACGCTGTACACACACATACACACCACTTGGCATGTCATCACCACCAACCCCTGTCATGCAAATTGGCGTGTCATACATACGCCATTTTATGTGATCCGTCTGGAAATTGAACAAACTCGACATACCAGAAGATGGCGCTATGACGCAATTGCTTTACGTCGGACACTAAAGAAGCACAAAGATTAAAAAAGATTAAACATTAAAGCCATTCCTATAGAACCATGTATTTTGTATGGATATGTAGTGACGTCTCAGACATTAAATATATATACAGTTAAACTAAAAACTAAACCTTTCTAGAAAACTAAAACTAGCAGGCACACTCTAGCTAAAAATCAAGTGAACAGTTCAAACCTTGCTATGAAGTAGGCCTGCACGATTTGACGAGTGACTTTGATTCTCACTTCATTTTACGAGCCGACTGCATCCCAAACGCTGCTACTTTCTTCTGTGAGTTTTAAACATAGACTGTATAAAATAGGCTCTGCGATGCTGTCCCTTCTCTTCATCGAGGCCTCTATGTCTACAGGCTCATGGTGATGACCAGCGAGCTCTAGGTGCCAACAAAAAATCTGTTTGGTACTGCCAATTTGTTTTGTTTTGTCATGGTTCATGTGTGCAATAAATATTACACTTCGTCAAGAAGGAAATCATGGCAGAGAATCGTGATATAAGCTAAAAAAACTGATTTATATTTGTGTGTGTGTGTGTGTGTGTGTGTGGGGTTGTAACCCATGCTGTGTGTGCACCTGCACCTTATAACGGTACAAAAACTCTGAGAGGGAATTTGTGCTAAAACACTGCAACTCTGGAAGATCCACATTAGATTTGTCTAAGACGGACTGCTGATGCATTCCCATCCTGTACACACATACCGATGTGTACGGGGGGGGCGGACCCTTTTGGTCCTGGCATTTTGATATAGTCAGTATACCGGAGAAACCATTAAGGCATTGTAACCTCTCCTCTAACTCTTTAATAGTCCATTTTGTCAATAATATTATCTAGCAAGTTAGTTAATGTTTCATAAAGTCTGTTCTGTGTCATTAAAGACTTATCTTTGTTGCAGGAAAAAAAGGCAAGACAAATTTATTTACACAGTTTTTAAAGGTTTATTTGGTAAAACATTAACACTACTCGAAGCCAAACCCCACATACTGTATGTGGTCAAGAAAAAAAAAGGATCTGTGTGGCATGAATGTTATCCTGATAGGAGTTGACACTGGAGTCCTTTTTATGAAAAATAAGTCAAAAATCTCTGATTGCAATTTGTTAAATGTGAAACTGCAAACTGAATATCTTCTTATCTGCAAATAAAATAATTGTTAGTTGCAGCCCTAATATTATGCTGAAGTTGCCATGACAGCAAGTACAAATGGAGGAACAACAAATATATTCAGCTGGCTTCTTAGTAAGAATGATTGAAAAAAGAGGAATTGAGGTTTAAAGCCCTGAGTCTGTCAGCAGCCTGACTCTAAAGCTCTCATTTGTGTTGCTCTAGCAGTTTAGAAATGCATCATGAGTTGGTGTTCCTACCTACTTTCTAGTTATCTGCAACTAGTTGGAAACTAGTGATTTACAGTAGGTAGTCAGGTTTCACCAGTAAAAGGGTTCTGGCACACCCACCCGATGGCAGTCGGGCCGATCAGTCGGCCCCCGAGTGCCTCGTGTTTGAGGAAACATCTGTATGGCTATGTAAACAGGACGTCACTGCAGCATCCCAAGTTTGACAGAAAAAAGGGATGCATGAAACTTCACTGCCAACCGTTTGGCATAGATATGTTTTTGAGTTTCTGTGTAGTTTAGAGAGGTTATATGTGATCATGCAGCGTACTTACCATTTTTAATTAAGTCAAATTTTATTGAAATATGAATTTTGTAATTGTATTGTGTAGGGATTGACCAATTATCAGCCCAACTGATTATTGGTGCCGATATTTGGTAATTTAATTGGTGTAAACTATCAAAGAAAAACACACACACACACACACACACACACTGCTGTGACTGTGCCATCCCAGTGCGTGCTCCCGGTTGTAGACACTTTGTTCCCATAACGGTTGAGCCGAAGCTCCAACTGCAAGTCTCTTGAAGCAGTTCATCAGATTGCAGCTCCCTGGAGACACACACTGCTTTATGCAACTTTTTCCACATAGGCAGTAGTACTCCCCAACAACTGTAAACACACTTCCCCCTTTAATACACTCTTTTTATCTCACTCTTGGAATGAAAGCAGATACTTGCATTCCCCAAAATGCTGACCTATTCCATTAAGATTTTTGAATATCTGTCTACTGTCCAGGCAGCTTCTAGTTTGGATTCTTTGAATAGAAACTTACAGTGTCTACTTGTATTGTTATCAAAGTTAATAATTGTTGCATGCTATTACTACAAAATCCGGCATGGTGCTCACTGCTATGGCCTTTAAACTTAAAAAAAGTTTTTTCAGACACTAGTACCCCTTTCCTGGAAGTGAGCAAGCATGTATGTACAGTAAAGCTGTTGGGTTATTCCTGTGACTCAGTATAGCCATAAACTGCACTATTCCTATTTCCTGACCCTGCCCTCCTTACAGGATGTTACTCCCTCTTGGGTTTCCTTTTCCTAAAGACAGTAATATGAGGGAGGAAAGGACGGGAGTTATGAAACTGAACTTCAGATGAAGCATATATGATCCCAGGAGGAATACTAGGGACTGACCTTTTGTTCACCTAGCTTAATATGTTGTGTTGTCAGTGGCCACATTTCACCTGGAGAAACCGTTTGAGTCTTAGAGGCCATTATTTTCATGTCAGTTGTACATTTCCAACTTTCACTGTCACTCCTGTGTGCTGCCAGCCAGAGACAGGAGTCTACTTTCTCCCTCTCTCCTCTCTCTCTTAGTTTGGCAATTTGGCCGTTGCCATCTTGGTTTTTTGATTTGATGATTTTTGGACGAGAGGGTGAAGCTGAGGAGGATGACTCAGCCACGCCATTGTTGTATGTGCTTGCAATGGTGCTGCAAGAGGGTACGTGGAGTTTTACCGCCTCCGGTACTAGTGCCATCCATCTGCATGTACGGCAGAACAGAAAATCTGCAGACTTTCCCTTAAGTTACCGCTAATGCTAGTGTAAGCTAGCTAGCTTTGTTGACAGGACACTAAACACAATGTTCAGTGAAAACACACAAGTGAGAGGGTCAAAGTTGAAGATAGAAACATGGACAAAAACTATTGTAATGTCTATATATATATTTTTTAATGCAATGTCTATTTTAATGCACACAGTGTTAGCATGGTTAGTATTACTAAGCTTCTGTCCTGATTGACAGGTTCTAAAGCATCCCCTGCTTTATCGTCTCTTTTAAAATAAATGGGAGCATCATTTACTAAATGAACATCATGCTGTATTGAAGAAGACTTGAAACTGACGATCAAGGCCATAAACTCATTATGAAAATGTTCACTGAGGTAATAAATCAAGTGAGAAGTAGGCATATTTTCTCATAGACTTCTATAGAAACTGACTTCTTTTTGGAGCCAGTGGAAATGCTGGAAATGAGATAGAAGGCAGCTTTAAGGCTTTACAGGAAGAAATGAATGTCCCTCACTTAAACATACAAACCCTTATCTGACCTCATCTTCATACAATAACCATTTCAAGACATAAGGTATTTCCAAACAATATTATTTTGTTAGTTGAGTCACTGCTCTTTTTTTCTAATCTGTGTAATTCTACACTGTAACACATACCCTCCAGTACTATACTCCCTAGAAAAGGTAAAGGATTTCCATATACGCCTGTACAAAAAGTGCAAGGATTACATTACATTACATTTCATTTAGCTGACGCTTTATCCAAAGCAACTTCCAATTAAGTGCTTTCATCCCTGAAGGTGCAAACTCTGGATTGCAAGAACTATATCCTGCCTCAGTACATATCTAATCTCTCTAGTAGGTGCAAGTACATTAGCTTTAAATAAGCAACTACAAAGAGCCATATGAAAGTGCAACTGTAAGGTTTTCGCTTTTTTCTCTCTTATCATCATCATCATTGTCCAAGGTGCAGTCCGAAGAGATGTGGATGATGATGTAGGCTTTCGGCCATCCTGATGTCAATACGGAGCTCATTCTACCATTTAGGAGCCAGGACAGATTCCGTTGTCCCTCTCTGTGAGGGTTCAGCAGACAGGTTGGCCGATGCAGAGCGGAGTGGGCGGGTTGGGGTGTAGGGTTTGACCATGTCCAGGAGCGCTGTAGTGTGAGAGAACTTGGGGAGGTTGAAGACCAGTCAATCTGCTGCATTCTGAATGAGCTGGGGAGGCCGGATGGCACATCCAGGCCGGCCAGTCAGGACCGAGTTGCAGTAGTTTAGATGACAAGAGCCTGAACCAGAATCTGATCCGCCTTCTGCGTTAGAAGAGGACGTATCTTTCTGATATTATGCAGCATGTATCTACACGATCGGGTTGTTGCAGCAAAGTTGGCAGTGAAGGAGAGTTGGTCGTCAAGTAGTCTGGGTGGAGACTACCACCGAGTTGTCAGCTGTGGTAGTCCCCTGTGGTACATTGTTTTGAGACAGAACTTTCACACTTTCAATCATACATTCAACCCATCTGTGTTGCGAGTCACTTAGGAACAACACAGTTGCATGGTGTTCATTTCCTTCCAAATTTGAAATTACCTCATTTAAAACACCAAAGAAGTTTAAAACGAAGGCAAATTTAAACTACACTCTTTCAATGTTTTGGTAAGCCATCCCCTGAAGCTACTGCCGCTTCGAGTGGCACTGCAGCAGACAGGTAATGTTACAAAAATCTATGGAGTGGTCGCTCTGGTATGGACGAGTATGATGCTGGGAGTGACAAATCACACACAAATCACATTATACGCACAATATACACTCAACTATACCACTGCCTAGTATTGAGAATCAGTGATTTAACAATGCCTCTGCTAATGATCGGTCTAAAAGGTTAGTGTTTAATCATTATAGCCTGCTAGACATTACACATAGCCTACCACACTGTGTTACACACAACATCAACCAATGCTCGTGTGTTTTTAAGCCTGGACAGGCTTCATTCAACATCAAAATATGAGAACTGTATTTATTGAAAAGATTTTGTTATAGCAATACATTTCAAAGCTATTAGTTTTTGACAGATCCCAAACTATGACAGATCTGCTGGATGCTTGTATTATGATGGCGGGCTACAGATGTATATGTTTTATTTTGTACCCTATCCTATCCTTTCCTGAATCCCACTCTATATTTTAGTTTTTTTTTTTTTTTTTTTTTTAATTATAGTTTAGTTTGAGGGTTATGTTTTTGCTAATTTGCTTTTTTTACTTTAACTGACATTTTGATGGTGAAATTATTGTTTTTGACATGAACTACTGTATATCCTACCTCAGTACATATCTAATGTCTCTACTGACCAATTTTAGTTATGTGTGTATCTTAAAAAAAAACATCAGTTATCAGATTTCTTTACTTTCTAAATATGACTTACACACTATTTGTGTACATTGCATTATCAGTTACGACTGATTCTTGTAGCGGCTGTGGTCTTTTACAGATATGAGTGTTGGATTTTTGTTTGATTAGCAAGTAAATGCCCTCCCCTTTGGAGCATTTTGTATTCTAGAAAAGTTCCACTGGAATGTTTGATTGGACTTAGCTCTGTAAACACTTTTAGCACAGCCGTGACAGGAAGGGCATTATTTGACCAATTCATTGTGCATAATAATGCATCATACCTTTATAGCTGTTCACACTAGGCTCAGCAGTAGTTTTATTAATATTTCTTAACACGTGTGTTTTTCCGCTTTCCCACTGTGTGCGTGTGTGCGTGTGTGTGTGTGTGTGTTGAGCCAACCTCTCTGGATTTGACATTCCCTATGTTACAGAAATACACACGTCCAATGTTCCCAGGGGTGAATTATGCACACACACACACACACACACATACAAAATGTGTAATGAAGACACTACTTCTAGTGGACATTAACAACATACTGACAGGTTTCCTATTCTTAGAAACTTACCAGCAGTGAGTCAAGAAAGGTTGTCCATGGAGTGGAGTTAAAACAATGGTAAATGGTCACGAAGAAAGAAGAAAAGAAAATGTATGTGCTCTGCATATTACATGACAATCTGCCTTATAATAATAATTACATCCTTTTTACCCAAAGCTGGGGTTTTGGGTACTACATACAGTACATCAAGAATGTTCTAACGTTAAGTTATGTCAGAGTTTCTCTTGAGCTTAAATCTCCTTAAAAGTAGAATCAGGATTGAAAAATGACTAAAAATTGTTTGAGTATGCCAACAGAAAATCTATTTTAACATAATAAACAACAATCCGTCACATTGGTTGGAGTCCCAATTCAGATCTCAATCTTTAAACATGCACGTCAGCGTAACGTGTTACTTCTTTGACAAATGGAAGCAGCACTTTTTTGTCATATGTTACCGTGCTAAAAAACAGCAGATGATCATGTGACATGTCCGCTTTGTTTGGCCAATGCTTCTTTTTTAGGTGATGGGTCTAATTGTTTTTCTAGAATACTCCCCTGCTTTGAGCATTGGGCTACATGCAGCTCTTCTTTGATTGGTGATCTGAGATCATTATTTAGTTATATAGCTTACGAGATGATTATATCACAGCTCAGTGGCGTTGTTTGGCAGGTAATATTAGCATGCACTAGCAGCTAGCAGCAAAACCTTCCTAAAGACGGCTAGGAAGGTTTAATATTGCAGTGAAAATATACTAATTATAGAGTATACTGAAAGGATACTTTGCTGATATTAATCCAGCTCCAGTATGTAGTGTAGTGCAACCCCCACGGCCCACAGGGCCTTAGTGGCCCCCTCAACAGGGTAAGCCACTGGGAATTGTCATGTATTTTTAAGACTTTTTTGTTTTTAAGATTATTTTGGGGGGATTTAGGCATTTATACTTATAGGGCAGCTGAAGACATGAAAGGGGAGATAGGGGGCTTTAGTGGATGCTGATGTTTGGGTGATAACGTTTGTGGACTTTTTTCCGTCTCTCTAAGCACATTTTTTATTTGTTTTTGTTTTTGTTTTGGCACAATTGATGTTTCATGTCAGAATTTAGGGAACAGAAGTTTAGACCTTTTATCGTATATTCATACGTTTCATGTATATGACATATGATTGGTCAGAGTTTAGGGATGTGTTTGACTATTAGTAGTGTATTTATAATTTCTATCACCAAGCCCCAGTGTATTAGTACAGGTTTCAAAGGTAATGATTAACCCTTTGGGGACTGTAAATATTGCACAGCATTTGTGTGTGTGTGTGTGTGTGTGTGTGTGTGTGTGTGTGTGTGTGTGTGTGTGTGTGTGTGTGTGTGTGTGTGTGTGTGTGTGTGTGTGTGTGTGTGTGTGTGTGTGTGTGTGTGTGTGTGTGTTCGTTCCAGAATGGTCTGGGAGAGTGAGGCCAGAGAGCATCAAACAATAGGTGTGGTGTCATGGGAGGCTGAGTGTGTGGCACAGAGCCCAGTGTTTATGGGAGAGCATCAACAACAGAGGAGATGGTGTGACTGGATCCTGTTGTTATCATTCAGCAGGACTGGACCACTGTTTGGTTTAGCTAGGGAACACGAAACGCAGCACAGTTTGAAGGACATTTTCAGTTAGGTGGCTTTAGCTGAGCGACTTCTGGACAACGTGCATGTAGTTAAAGTTTGAATGGAGCTGCTGGATCATTAAGCTAAATGGGATGTTGAATGATTAGCTCATGAGCGTCCAACAACAACAGATTACATGGAGACAGGGCAGCGGGGTGTGACGGGGAGAGATGTGCAGACTACCACTGCCCTGTCTGAACCAGGACTGTGAAAGAGACATGGAGCTCCGTCAAGGTTGGTGTGTTTAGGTTTGGGGTAGGGCTGCACAACATATCGTTTTTTTAATGTCATCGCAAAATCAACTGCCGCAGTAAACACATCGCACAAGGCTTCGACATATCGCAATAGACACTCTGAGATCTTTAGTGTTAGTTTTTTTAGAGGTGCTATTTTATATTCAATTAAATGTTAGAAATGATGTCCTTACGTTTTAAATTCATCAATCAATCTGATATACCTATACACTGTGTGTGTATATATGTATATGTGTATGTATATGTATATGTATATGTATATATATATATATATATATATATATATATATATATATATATATATTCTGCATTCAGTGCTTTTAATTCTTCCACTGGCCAAAACAAATCCTAAGCGTGCCAAGAACCAGATTAGCAAGTAAATCAGCCTCCCAGACTGCTGTGGTTTGAGAACATTGTTCTTGTTTTATGACACCTCCGAGGAGCTGACACCATCATTATCAATGTCTTAAGATGAAGCTCCTTTATTGGCCAATACATGCTGACATCGATAAAAGACTGACAACGGTATAAGTCTTGGACATAAGGGAAAATTGTTTCATATGACTTCTTACTGAGCTGAAACGGCACTGTAACCAGACAGAGTTATCACTTATTATCTAGACTTTGTAATGGAGACGGTAAAATGCTGACAACACAACATGATGACTTAGCAGGAACTTAAAAAAGGAAGTGACTGAATGTGGGAATTGGCCCAGTATGACCCAACCTTTCCACTTTGCTCTGTGTGTCCACTCTGTCAGACTCGGTTTGTCTCTCTGCTATGCGTTGTCTTCTTTTATCTCACACTCCCCTTCGGCTTTCTGGGCTCTGTGTGGGTACTTTAACTAGGTTAGGTCAACAAATGGAGTCCCACAGCGTGCCAACACACACACACACACACAATGATTTTCAAGGGTGGAAGTAAGTAATTAGTTTACCTTTTGTGTTACTGTTTTCAGAGTATTTCTGAGACTCCCCAGTGAAGACTACAATTGAATTGTTCCTTTCTATTCAGAGTCAATCTTAAACACATTTGTACTCAAATGGCTGATGAAAGTTGTACAACAACAATCAATATTGCCAAAGTACTCTCTCCATCCTTTGTAATTTAGTTCAACTCCAGCAAAATTGACCTTTTTTTCCTCTCCAGCCAGATGACTGCAGCCCTCAGGACTATCTCCCTTTGTTAAATTTCCTGTCAGGAGAGGCAGTTGCTTCTAACTTCCTGTAGGATTGTGACATTTCCCGTGCTGGGGGGGGGGTTGGCAGTCTTGCAAAGGCCTTTTCAGCTGTTTGAAGAAACAGGATACAGGACACTGGATAGGCCACAGTAGGAAAACACTGCTTTAGCTGACAGAAATGAAGCGCTGACTTAAGCCACAACAACAAAACACTGCTTCAGGCCACAGACTTCAAATGTTGGCTAAAGGATTAGCCAGCTTAAGGTGATAAAAAAACAGGTGACATAATGTATCCAGATATTATTTTAGTTTTGAATTGTAGTCATTATAACTGATATAACGGGATGCAAAAAGGCTTCTGAATGATAGATTGTGGCAGCTTGTCATAGCAATAACACTTGCTGTATCAGCTATTATACTAGATTATTAAATTTATGAACAGTTGCTTTCCAAAAGCCATCCAGACTCTAAATCTACACACACATACCAACCCTGCACCCATTTTTGCATTTTTATTTGTGTTTTTGTGGGGTGGCAGTAACTCAGTCTGTGGGGAGTTGAGTTGGGAACCCGAGGGTCGCTGACTCAGGTCCCCTTACGGTTGTGTGTGTGTGTGTAATTCAGGCCTGTGTGTAGTGTGTTCTAACAGAGTATAAAGATTTTAATTTCCCAACTGGGGATCAATACAAAGTATACATTAAAACAATTAAGATTAATACAAATACTGACCTGTGAAATAAATGTATATGTAATGTTAACAAAGGCTTCTTATCTTATCCATACTTTGATGGGATTACACAGCTAGAACGGTATGGAACACACAAAAACTGTACCGCCAACGATTTTCGGGTGAAGGGGCCTCCATCTCTGTTCTGTATTGTAAGTCGTAGACCCAATTAGAGTTAACACATGGAACATACTTACTTAACACATTACTTACTTTTCACATCCGCATGCTTCAAATGCTGGAGGTCCTGAATGAGATTTATACATTTCCTGAGTTTCAATTATTGATATAAGTTTAACAGGGACATTGTGCTGTGTGACCTGATCAGCTGATCGTGTCACCAGAGAAGACTCACTACTCTTGCAGCAAAAGAAATAGTTGCATTTCAACGTTATTACAAAGTGATGCCTCTTTGTCTAACGAGCAATCAGCAACAGAGCAGACAGTGGCTCAAGAGTCCACCCACAGTTTCTCTGTGAGCTGTTATAGTACATTGTTAAAGCAGTGGGGGAGCTAAACCATGCAGTCTTCTATAAAGAAAACAGGGGTCATAAAAAGAAATAAATCAAAGCTCAATAGGTTATATTTTTCAATAGAAATAGTAGTATGAGTTCATTTATTTATTTCATAGCTTATTTAAATGCTTAAGAGGCCTAGAATAGTGCAAAATACTGTAAATCGATTTAACAGTTTCACCCTGCATGCTGCTGATGAATGTTCTAGGCAGTAGGTACTGTCACTACCTGATGTGAGTCGAGTGTAGATGTGAGTTGCGCATGCTCAGATTTAAACTGTTTACGGCAAAACGTGTTATACGGAAAATTGTGAAATCCATAAAATAATAAACTTTTCTCATTACAAACCAGAACAGAATATGGAAATCATTTCTAAAACCTTTTAGCTATCTGTTGTTGTTTGATTGCTAACGTTAGCTCAAATGCTAACTTGTAGCCAGCAGTGAACCAACTTCGTTAAGTAGGTCCATTTTTACTTTTGAAATTACAGAATTCTCACGTTAGCATCTTGTATGTTACAGAGTCGCAAAGTGACGCATGCGCGACTCACATCTGCATTCGACTCACATCGGCCAGTGACAGTACTATACTCCATTGGCGTGTTTTGTGTTTAATACATAGACCGTTAATATTAATGGACAGAGCATCCGGTTCGGCAAAGTGAAGCAAATGCGGAAGTAACTTAAACCTGCATTCTATCTGAATTCCTGCAGAGGGCGACACGCGTGGTTGCAAAAGAAGTTGGTTTCTATAGAAGTCTATGGAGAAATGAGCCACTTCTCACTTGATTTATTACCTCAGTAAACATCTTCATAATGAGTTTGTGGTCTCGATCGCTAGTTTTAAGTATTCTGCAACACAGAATGATGTTCATTTTTTAAATTACGGTCTCGTTGATTTTAAAATCGGCGATAAAGCCGGGGGTGTTTTAGGGCGTGGCTATGGTGTGATTGACAGTTCTCGGCCTGTCAATCAAAGCTTGTCCATGGCACGGGGTTGCCTACGTTTCATCGCAGTGACTTTGACACTTTGGTCGGATAATATTGTCTTGTGTAGCGGTCGGTTGCACGGCAAGACACTCAAAGGAATCGGCAGTTCAGTTTTTCTGGTAAGTAAAATTATATTTTGTTTTAACACAGTTTTTCGTTAGCCAACGTTAGCATTTTAATTAATATCAGTTAGCTAGCTACTAGATTGCACCTTGCTAAGCAAGCTAGCGGGCTAACTAATAATGCTATGCAGACCGTATAAACGCATACAGTCTATGTATAAACGTATTAAAATATATTTAATGTTACAGTCGACATAGTAGGTATGCACAACGATCTCGCCAACGATCTCGCCTGTGATCTGTAATAGGTGGTATTAGTGCTAATCGATGCGCAGGTAACGTTAGCTTAAAATCAAAGCCTGATGTAGCTAACGTTATATTGCAAATTCATAAACCCTATTAGCACGGGGTAAGGTTGTTTTGGGACAGCGTGTGATTTAGAAATAACCCCTCACATCTGAGTTTCGTGTGGCGGATTTGTACGTCAAACGTAGACCTGCTTTTTGACTCAAATATATCCCGAAAGTTTGGGCAACGTTACCGGAGGCGGGCAAAGGACGGCCAGGGCGAGCCCGGCACACCGCACCCCAGTCGGGGTTGCATATCTTTCTGGGCGAGAGGTTACCGGGCATATACCCTGTCACCCTCGCCGCGGCAGCACCCACACAGCATCACCATCACCACACGGACACAGCTGCGGGGGAGCGCGTTGACTTGGAGGTCTCCGACGGGGGAGTGGGTCAGATTGTTAGCGATAAAATGGCGCACATGAAACAATTAGACATTATTGTAAAGTTACATTGGGGTATTACATTATATTAATCTATTAAATATACATTTCAATAATTTGCATTACAGATGCATACAGCAAATGTGGTGCCTTGTTAGTGTAAATTGATAGTATATACACCTTCGGGATGTATGAAACATGAATTTCTTTCCAAACAGACTTCCTTTTGATGATGCCAGGCTGAAGCAAGGGTTGGTGAACATTAGGAGAGAGACCAGCATATGGAACCACGAAAAGTCCCGTCTGCAGTTCACACTTTGAGGAAGATCAGTTTTTCAGAGACAAGCAGGTATTATTAATTTAAATGCATGATTTAGTGTGTCTCATATATTAGCTCATATATTAATATAATTAATTGTGATCTACCATGCCTTAACTACATGTTTGTCTTTTACTGTAACTACAAAGGTATCCACACTGAAAACTGAATGACCAGAGCCTACAGACAGAAGACCTGGTCTATAGAGCGGTGTATTTGGTGCCATTTCATCTGGATGTGGAAAACAGACTGCGTTGACCACATCCAAAGTTCTCAAATGTGTTCTGATTATAATGATGCCAGAAAATCATTTTTGGTTCAGCTTCTTCTGCTGAAAGGACGGACCAACTTTTAGCACTTGGTATTTAGAGGTTCAACTTCTTGTGGTTGACTTAGTTTCTGCTGTAGTTTGATAGGTGATCGTAGTAACATTAAGTAGTGGATTAAAACTATTTTATAAATATTAAACTGGAATAAAATAATGAAAATACTCTAGCAGTCACCACTTTCCCAGGTGAAAGTATTTTTGGTAATTTCACATAAAGGGTCTTGTATATTTTATGTATTTATGTACTGTTAGAATTAAATATTGACATTGCATATCCTTGTATGGTTTTTAGTTTTCATACTTTGAAAATGTCTAACTGTAATGATTAAATCAAATGTACCTAATACATTTGATTTAATCATTACAGTTACGGCAATTAAATAAGTTGTTTAATTCTCCTTAGCAATTTGTGATCATAAGTTATGATTTTACAATAGCCCTGCACAGATTAAACAGCACCTAGTGCAAAACGTTTATATTTGTGTGTATTAAAGCCAAAATAGAAAGACACTTTTAATCAATTACAAATTCTATGAAATTTCCAAAGTCTTCTTGTATGACTACAATGCTGGATGTTCCTATTATAGTTACTTCAGAAAAACAACAAATGTAGCTTTAGAAGGACCTTTATTTCACATTGAAATGGGCATCAACTTAAAAATACATACACCAAACACTTAAGATTTTTTAAAATGTATGAATTAACTAATGTAGTTCACCTTTTACAAGTGTAAATTCCACACATAAAACACTGCTGTGGGTTAAGGTACAGTAGAAATGGTTGACATTACAAATCACAATATAAAAATACAGCTTAACATATAAAGCTTATAGCACTTGTGCTATCATGCCTGGATACTGCAGGTGGAGGTGCTGCAGGTTCTCGTTCATTCCTGCGACGAGGTTACCGCCCTTGACATCTCTCAGGTCTCAGTGAATACGGAGGACGTCCGGGACAGCTCTTCCTTGTAGGGACTGGTAAAAGAAAGGGAGAAGTCTCTTCCACCGCAGACCAGCCCAGCAAATATTTTACGCTATAGAGAAAAAGGATAAATGAACAGCACTCTTAATTACACACTATTTGAAAATGCATTATTACCTTGGTTTAGTTGTACAAAAGTCTGGTAAAAGTTTAATGTTGTACAATATATAGCAAAAGAAAATTAACTATTACTATTGCTGGGGGGGGGTGAACATGCCATCGTGGCTCTCAGCACTCTTATTTCTGAAAGAATCATCAATTTCCATTTGAGCCCATCATAGTTAAATATCTATGCACACTAGCATGTAACTGTACTTGATTAATTATCCAGGAGAATACAATACACTTGAATCAACAGTCCATTGTTCTTTAGTGTAACTGTAACTTAGTTAAATGAGCTTATTTCTGCTAACATTAGGTCTTAACAGCATGTCAAGGTTAAATGCCCCAACTATAGACAGAAAGGGGAAACAGTAGCACATTATCGGATCATTATGGTTGTTACAGTTAGCCAAACGTTATAAGAAACTTGGTTATACATGTGCTAATAGCGTTACATAATGATAAGCATTGACAATCGCCGTTTTGCATTTCGCTGACACTACGTTAATACTACGAGAAGTAAACTTCGATTTGCAGAAAATTAACGTTAGCATGTTTAACCATAGCTAGCTAAGTGGCAAGCTAACGTTACAGACAATTTACATGGTAACTTCAGACACATTTACTTTGCAATGTGACTCTTATATGTTATATAACCATAGACTTTATGGGACAAAGATGTACTTAAAACCTAGCGTTAGTGAAGCTAAATCTTACCTTGAATTATTCAGCAGCAGTTGCATCCACATTGGCAGTGAAAGTGGTAGCTAACATAACGGTAGAGCAGCGGTGCTAGCTCTCAGCTAACGTCAGTCAGATCCCGCCCATAGACTGTAGATCCCGCCCACCGGTCTGTGGCTCCTCTCTCACTCCGCCCTCTCCTCTAAAATCGTCACATCCGCAACCACGATGGCTGCGCCCATAAACGCAAACTCGACGACTCATTTCTGATCTCCACAAACCAATGGGTGACGTCACACATGCTCTGTCCATTAATATTAACGGTCTATGGTTTAATAAAATGCAATGACGTGTTTTGTGGGCGGAGCCTAAATGGTGGCAGAAAGTGCCTGGAGCGGTAGCGTCTGTCGTCACTGAGAACTCGACTGCTACGTCCGTTCGAAGAATTTACTCAATGCTGACAAAAAGTAGTAGGGTTGGGCGATTTGTTGGCTGTTTTTTCGCATTTAATTTAGCTAATTTAATGGTCTGCCTTGGAAGATAGCCGCTGCTTCGCGGGTGACGTTAGTGGACAGCAGGGGGAAGCCCCGGTGTCAATGAGGCTAGATAAGGCTTTTATTTCGACCAAACTGGAGTTGGTGATAGTTCAGTGGGAAGACTAAGTTTTGTTGAGTTTAATTTGAGTTCACTTAAGAGAGTTTGGTGAGCTTAATTTGATATTGACTGAACTCTGTTTTAAATTCAGCCAATTAATCTGGACTTTGCTAAGTGAAAGAGAACAGGAATTGAACATTGAATGTGAAACGTTGGCGCAGCCGCAACCAATGCACACACCTGGGCCAATAATATTATCTCTGCCGGTTGCTGGGCTGACGGTGGCGCCCAACCCTACCTTTTTAATATAGGCCTAAAGTGATTTTAAGTAAGTCATCATTTGTATGTGCAAAGTTAGAACACATTAAAATACAGAGGGAGAAACAAGGGTAACTTAAGTGAAATAAAAAATAAAAAGCCTACGTTTCCTTTTACTCCTTCTCACAGACCTAAGAATAAGTTATCAAATTTCTTCCTATTTAAAAATGCTAAAAAGTAGACCGCTCCGGAGGCCTGTAAACGATGGCTTCAGTAACTTCATCAGCCAACACACACCTTCTGACATCTTTTGGGATGATTGGACAAAATATTGATTTGTAGGTCAGGGTATGTGTGGCTTGATTAGAGATATTTCAGTTACAGTACCAGTTATGTTTTGATAAAGAGATTCTCAGAGATGCTGTCAATTATACTAATTCCCTTTAATTATATTAATTAAAGGGAACGCTTTGCAGCAATAATACAAATATTAAATTTTTACATTACAATAAGAATTGACCTTAAAAGCAGTTACATTAATGTAGTTTTTGAACATGAACACACTATAGCAGTTTACTGTATTGGCGTCTGCTGAATTATTTCTACCCCCGGTGGGGATAAATGTATCACCAGGGCGCCGGCTCCCAGCAGCAAATGTAAATGTGCTGTATTTATATATCTTTTCTAGTCTTAACGACTACTCAAAGCGCTTTTACATCATACAGGATACATTCACCATTCACACACATTCATACACTGTGGCCGAGGCTGCCGTACAAGGTGCCACCTGCTCATCAGATACACACTCACACACATTTACACTCCGATGGGCAGCATCGGGGGGTAACTTGGGGTTCAGTGTCTTGCCCAAGGACACTTCGGCATGGTACTGCAGGGCCAGGGATTGAACCACCAACCTTCCAATTGGTAGGCAACCATTCTACCGCTGAGCCACAGCCACCCAGCAGTTGTTCAGCTGCCAATAGGTGACTGTGAGCCGGCTGCAGGCCCCGCCAGATAACCGTCCTTTCAGGGCCCGTGGTAGTGGAGTTTAGCCAGAAAAAGAGAGGCACCAAAACAACAAGATAAGTTAAAGAAAAATGTTGTTACCCATAGAACCCATTTTCATTCATACCTGGAGGTCAGAGGTCAAGGGACTCCTTTGAAAAAGGCCATGCCAGTTTTTCCCTCGCCAAACTTGAACCTAACTTTGGAGCATTATTTAGTCCACTTCCTGACAATGCTTTGTATGACATGCATGTATGGGGGGCAAGGTGGAGGCTGGGGGTGTGGCTTTGACAAACTGCCACTTTACTCATTTGAAAGCCATGGTGTCTCTCACATGAGTGGGCCAAATTCTCTGGGCAGGTAAAGCAGAGAAAGGGAAGGTAATTTTGTCCCTTATGACCTCATAAGGAGCAAGATTCCAGATTGGCCCATCTGAGTTTTCATGTTCTCGAAGGCAGAGCAGGATACCCAGGGCTCTGTTTACACCTATCACCATTTCTAGCCACTGGGGGGCCATAGGCAGGCTGGGGGAACTCATTAATGTTAAAAAAAACTCATAAAGTGACATTTTAATGCCATGGGACCTTTAAAACAGAGCCCGCTAAAGCCTCCTAAGGCCGCAATGTTGGATGATATCGCCGGCAGTCCATCGGGTCTCTTAGGGTTAAAGGATCAATCTCTGGATTTTATAAATTGATTCATGATCATTCAAATGTTGATTTCAACCTTGCCATAATGATTTAAAAAAAAAGAAGCAATAATTCAGAATTGAGTAGTTTTATCTTAATTATTTGCAATTGATTGGATGTTAGAGATTACATGGGATTTTTTTTTCCTTCTCCTCTTTCCATACATCTTTATTGTCTGCACATGCCCATGTGGTACTCCTTGTGATTTCCTATTTGCACATCATTGTGTTCTATGGATGATGAAGCACATGGCCCATCAGTGTGGTTCTTCTCCTCTTCTCTGTACAGGGAGTCCATCCCGAACTCTCTCCACCATGTCACTCTCTGTTCGCCCAGCCAGACGCCTCACCTCCAGATCCATCACTAGGAGTCAGAGCTTCACTGGAGTCAACACCCACGACAAGCCCTACAGGTACACACACACACACATACACACACAGCGCTGAAATAGGGCCACATTCTTTCCATTCCTGTAATATTTGATTAGACCAGGTATGCTGCTTGGTCCCGTCAGTCTTCATACCCAGTGATACCAGTTTTTACAAGGTAGAAATGAACCAATATGGGATTTCGGAAAAATAATCCAATATCACCATGTTTTGGACCAAATACATCGATTGCGATATTGTAGGTTTGACAATGAGATATGTGATAATCATCAGTGATGTGGATACAATGATTATTTTTGTAGAAGCAAATTATAGAACAGCTAGAACAGTCTGGTAGGTTAAAAAAAGGACATTTTACTGTAATGCAGTCTTAAAAACCAGGAAAAGACACTTATGCTTATCACAATATTTTTTAACTTTTCTATCTGCTTTAGCTTTTCCAACTTTTTTAGACACACAGATGGTAATAATAATGGTCCAATATGATGTGAAATCTTTCAACATTTTGTTGAGGGAGGGCCCCTAACCCTGGGCCAGATGCAGTCCTCCACAAACCTAGGGAAAACTGTATTGCAACTTAACAATTAAATAATTGTTAATAATTATTAATTAAGATGTGTCTGCATGTTAAAATACAATGATTTGGTAGCTAGTGATAACGAGAAAAATATATCATAATATGGACAAATTGCATTGGGGAGACAGACAGACAGACAGACAGACAAAGAAACTTACGGAAGGACGGAGAAAGAGACGGAAGGACGGATGGAGTAAAAGTGATAGTTGGAGAAAGAGAGACAGACATTTCTTATGTGATATAATAGTATAATAAAATGATGACTCTATGATATAATCGTGCTGTTCCAGAGTTTGATTAGGCTGGTCTGGGGATGTCAGGCGAGGATATTTGACGATGATGTTGCTGATGTTACAGGAACCTCTCAGTGTTCAGCACTCCAGGTCTCAGCAGGAAGCCCAGCAGAGCCAGCAGGATGTTTACCATGTCCACCAAGTCTAACACCCCACCTAAGGTCCCTCAGCCTGAGCGACTGGACCAGGTCTATGAGGCGTTGAAGAAAGGCCTTCAGTGAGTACACGCCCAACACACACAGGCATGCATACATACAAAAAGCAGCTGCAAGCTTTAATTTTGAGGGATGACGTCCTTGGCACTGCCTGTGACTCCTACTCACTGACTGGTATTTTTGCAATCCTGAACTGTACTATTATAGCAGTATGGTTCCAGAGAAAGAACATGCCATGGGGTTGACTAAAATCTTCTGTGTCACGTCCCTGTACCTAAACACCTTTTCACAGATGCACATTATAATATTATCATGTAAGCCTGCACTGGAAAAGCTAATAACAAACTGTGTTTGTTAATGCTAACTTGAGGCTTAAAGGTCCCATGAACAGACGGAAACCTGTGAAGTCTCAACTTTTCAACCAATGTGTCTTTCTCCATAACCAAAATGCCATTGGTTTACAGAAATTGGTCGACATTTTGGGAAATCATTGTCTCATTTGCCTTCTTGCAGAGACTTGGATGAACATATTGTATCTGTCTGTTATCTTAGCTTAGCATAAAGACTGGAAACAGGAGAAAACAGAGCCTGGCCCTGTCCAAGGCCGAAACATTTGCTTCCCAATACTACGTAAAGCTCACTGATTAACACATTGTGTCTCGTTTGTTTAATTATTTTCTATAATGTCGAACTGTTGCTTTGAGATCACCTTAAGGGAAGAAAAAACAGTCGGCTGCAATTCATTTCATTTTCGTTAAGAAGTGATGATATTATAGTCAGGTATTGCAGATTATTTTCTCAAAGCTTCCACACATAGAACCACAAATATCTGCCTGGATTGAAACCTCAAGGGGTACATTTAGCCGCTTAGTGGGCATCCTCAGCCTGCTTCGACCGTCAGGTGGTGCAGCAGCAACGCATGTCTCTCTGAGTGTATAGGCGAGCTTGGCGCAGGGGGGACACTCAAAAAGAAATGTAGCCGGTCTGCCGCCCATAGTAGAGACAGACTCAACCTAAGAAATGCAATGCTACGTCACGCTGCGGTGGCCAGTCATGTCCCGCAGATCAGACTTGTCAGTGCGTTAGGTAGTGTGAGGTGGTGAGAGAATCCCACACGGGAAACATCGCTGCCACAAGAAAACTTAGAAACAACATGAAGGTAAAAAAAGAAAACACGAGCTCTGAACTGCCAGAGAGTTTGTGTAGTAGCTGAATGTTTGCTGGAGCAACGAAGCACTCGCTAGTCTCGCTCCTCTCCTTTCTTTTTTCTCTTTCTCCGTGAAATGAAGCTGCCTTCGGAAGTGCGGTCGGAAACATTGACACTCTACCAGAAACACAACCCTGCGGCGGATGACTGTCACTGTCTGAACACAGCCTTACCCTTTAACCTGTGCGTGTGTGTGTGTGTGTGTGTGTGTCCTCGTCCTCTCAGGTCCTACCTGCAGGTACATCAGATGGACTGGGACAATCTCAGCAGACAGATGAAAGAATCAAAGAGGAACTCCAGACTGGTACGGTTGGCTCGGCACTGCAAGTGAAAAGCATTCCTTTGACCTGTGACATGTTGCAAATTGTATATTTTGTGTGGTGTTAAAAAGTTAATTAAAAAGAAGAAGTTAATCACTAAAAAAGAAAAACCTGAGTCATGCTGATGTCTGATGTTTTCTGCCTCTTTAGGGTTTCCTGTATGAGCTGGACAAGGTGAGCTACTGTCAATGCTCTAATACTACTGTTAATGATAGGCCTTTATTTCTAATTCAGTTTTTTAAGTAAATGACCATATTTCAGTAAGGTGCCTCCTGTATTACATTTCCAACCATGTTCACCTGATCTCTTGATAATTTAGTACAGGGATTTCCCTATCTTTCTGGAAGACTTAGGTGCATGTATTTGGCGGGGGGGGGGGGGGGGGGGGTTAGGCATCCTTCCTCAAGAAAAAGTTTTTACCATTTAAAAAAAAATTCAATTTCCCCATTCATTTTGTGTGTCTGGGTTTTTGCATCTCTATGTAGTCGTGTTGTGTCTCTTTCTGGTCATCTGTGTTTTCTCTGGGGTTGTTTTGGGTCTCTGTGGTCATTCGGAGTCTCTTTGTAGCCACTTTGTGGCTCTTAGGGTAGGTTTGTGTGTCTTTTTCACATCATTTTGTAGCATTATCACCAATTTAACACTTTTGTATGAATCTGTTTTGACTTTTTGAATGGTGTTCTGGTTTGTGTACGTATCTCCTAAAAAATAGGAACCGTCTAAACCAAATTGTAAAATGGTCCAGTTGGCTGATGGGAGAGACACAGCTCAACCCAGAATCCCTGTAGGCTATACCAACCAGTTACACAGGTTCTGTTTTTAAAGACCACTCCCCAGTCTACCTTATATTAAGACACTGTGTGTGTGTGTGTGTGTGTGTGTGTGTGTGTGTGTGTGTGTGTGTGTGTGTGTGTGTGTGTGTGTGTGTAAAAGGAGGCTGACCCACTCATCACTCACTGTAAAGCAAATCTACCTATGGGTATACATACATACCTAGGCCTTGACCATATCTGTGTCGAAAACATTGGAAAATCTAGAGCAGATAATAAATATATTGCACTCAAAAAGCTTAAAGACAAAACTTAAAGCTAAAGAGGTCCATCTCCAATCACTAGATCTGAGAAAGGTCTTTTAATTACATTTATTCGGCTCAGGTAGTTCAGCACCTCAGCCTCATAATGGCAGGGGAAGCCCTGCAGTAAAATGTCCACTTCCACTGCACTAATTCCATCAACAGAGTCATGTTATAGTTCGGACTCTGCTGCTCTCACTTTCCAGTCACTTTTACTTTTCTGGGATTTTTAAAGCTACCCTCAATCAATCTGAACACTTCCTGCACATATGTGGCACATTAAAAGCCTTCCAACTGCTCAAGGGGCATAACTCTTTCCAGCTAGGCTTTTAATTTGAAACATATGGAGGAAGTTGTGACAGTAGTTTAACAGCAATCATAAAATGAAACTACAATCTAGGGCTGTGCAATGAAGCAACATTTTAATGTCACAAAAACTGAATAATTGAGAAAAGGGATGTTTTTGTGCATTATGTTTTGCAAGTAAATTCTTATTTTGTCTTGTGTTGTTAATGGGGTGGGGGGGGGGGAGTACAAATGGGAAAAGTGAAAAGGAAATTTTACAGTCCAAGGTGTTTTCACTGTTGATTTCTTTAACTTGTTCACACTTTAAGTTCATTAATTGCAACATTTTTCCAAAAGTCAATGAGTAGTTGGGTTAAGTAATAAGGATTTCAGTATTTACCCCCCATATTCGAGTAGCACTAGTAGAATCGAGTATTTGTGCATTTAGTTGTCTGTGCTATGGGAATGTGCAGTATCCTGAATGCATGATGTGACTCACTACATATCAGGAGACTGGAGTGTTTGTAGTCGGCACATAACTTTATCTGCAGTGCTGGTCTGACTTATTCTGTGTTGACTAATCGGAGTTAATGTGACTCTGTGCTTCCCTCTGATAGCAAGTGAAGGTGACTGAGAGATACATAAGACGACTGGAGTTTCACCTCAGCAAGGTAAGAGCACAGTGATCTTTGTCAAACCATCAGGTAATGTTATAGAACAGAGATCTTCAGCGGCGGGGGGGGGGGGATCCAACATACCCAACATATTTGCAAAGCAGCCTATTTGTGAAAAAAAAAACTGATGATACTACTACTACTACTACCACTACTGGCCTATAGGTAACTAAAAGAGCCATCGACAGATACATGTCATCCCTAAAAATTCACTGTTCTACATGGATGTTTAAAATTAAAACATGATTTATAAAATCATGCCAACAGCTATTATTTAAATATCTTAGAATTCAATGCACAAAAATGTATGTATAAAGTCTTAAGACAGCCTTACATGTTATTGTATTGTACGCCCAATTTAATATGCAACTTCATTTTATCCAACATATGTAGAAGGGCTCCGTGATCTGTCTCTCTTTCAGTTAAGGGATCCTTGTTGTAAAACGTGTAAACTGTCCCATCCATAACCAGTCTAGTACTGACTTAACATTTTGAATGTTCCACCTGCGTGAGCCTGCTTTACTCTTTGCACTGGAAGATGAAATTTGTTCCCTTTTCCCAGATTGACGAGCTATATGAAGCCTACTGCCTGCAGAGGAGACTCCGAGACGGAGCCAACAAGATGGTGAAGGCTTACACTGGCTCCCAAGGCAGCAAGGAGGCCAGGGAGAGTTTAGCAGAAGCCAATAAAGGATACAAAGAGTACACAGAGGTAAGAGGAAGAGGACAAGGGAGTGGAGAGATGGAGTGAGAAAGGGGATTAAGATGGAATGGACAAAGATTGTGAAGATAATAAGGACACAAGTAAGGGAATATATGAGAGAGTAATGGTATGTAAGATAGCACAACTAACAGGGATCATTTATAAACTACAGCTCCATAGTTTATTCCTGTTCCTAGAAATGAATAAATGAAAGCCTCCCTCTCTTTTCCTCTCTGTAGAACATGTGTGTGTTGGAGAGCGAGTTGGAGAACCAGCTGGGGGAGTTCCACATTAAGATGAAAGGTAAGAATGAAACATCGAGGGCAAGTTCACCGTCTGTCTTCACTCTCCCCTCCTCCCTCTCACTCTTGACTTTTTTCTTTTCTCCTTTTTTCATTCTCTTCCCTGAATCAGTTTTTTCCTGGTCTCAGCCATGCGATAAGATATATCCCATACTCTAAAGTAGGGCTGTATGTAGTCTTGCATTGCCAGCTCTATCTCCACAGCGCGCTGGGGAGGAGGGTCTGTCTAGTCCACACAGCATTCCAGGATGGGATAAAAACCTGCTCTGGTTTATTGACATTTCTTTAAACCAATCACAATCGTGTTGGGCGGTGCTAAGCGCCGGACAGAACAGCCGGTACTCTGCAAAATAGTCTCGGGAAGGAACTTGTTGTGGTGGGACTTGTGTACCTTCAAAAGTTGTTTTAGTCTTGAACAGAAAACTCAGATTAATCTTATTTGCACCCCGCAAAAGAAAAATCCACATACAATATTAAATGAACTGTTGACACAATACAGTAACGGGAGCTATTTAAATTAGCTGATACATGGTTACACCTCATTAACTCTTGTGTATCTCTGCGTGTACTTGGTCCACAGCAATCCCACCAATCGGTCCCAAAACAACCCAGTTAGAGAGGAGATGCCCTAAACATATTCTTGGTAAATCATTCCAATACAATCATTCCATGAAAGAACCAAGCAGGCCTGTCTTGTTGCTTCCCACAAAAGTCAAATCTCACACTGAGTTGATTAAAAAAATAGAACAAGGACAAACAGTTTTTCCATCCACTTGCATAAGAATTCCTCTCTGGCCTGGATTGAAATCAAAAGGTCCAGCATGTTCACCCAAAAATAGGAGGTAATGGTTTCTGTAATTCAGTGTGCTGATTGCTGCAATAGTAGCAATCGGCTCAAAACCCCCCCTCTTTGGGACCGTGCTGTATCGCCATACTTTAACGTAGAAACATGATTCAAAGTTTAAACCGAAGACAAGACTTTGGCGTTTATCGGGCTGAATGGGCGTTCAGATATAAAGCACGGTTTCTCTCAAATCCCAGTTTACGTATCTTCCCGTTTTCAGACCGTCTCAATGTGTGTGTATGTGGTGGATGGTGAGAGCTAGAGTGGAGGACAGAGTGGGGAGATTAAAAAAATATTTTGGTTCTCTCTCTATAACTTGCTCCCACGCCAACAATTCTAACTAATTGTCATGGACAATTTATACATCAAAACATAGGTATTCTTGTCTTTCATCCGATGTGCTCATTTATGTGATATGAGTTATACTTTTCGCTCAGCAAGCTTTCAAATGACAAGAGTTCAAAGTCTTCCTCCATTTACTGCCATGAGACACACACACACACACACAGACACACACACACACACCACACACAGACACACACACACACACACACACACACACACACGCACAAACCGATCATGACACTGTTCCCTGGAGGCCTGTTGACCAACTGACTCCTAACTGATGTTTCCAATGTGTATGTGGATGTGCACCCGGTAGTAGGCACACTGATAAAATTTCTGCGAATTTTCTAGTTATTACTGGGGTTGGGGTGAAACATGACCAGCATACTTGCCCCAGATGGGTTTACCTCTTCTAGAGAAATGAATCCAGTCCCAATGTGTCTTATGAGAAACTGATCTGTTTCTATTTTTCTTTCAGGTCTGGCTGGATTTGCTAGATTGTGTGCTGGGGACCAGTATGAGGTGTGTCTGTCTGTCTGTCTGTCTGTCTCTCTAATCTGTATCTTGATCAGATACAGTATTGCCAAAAAAGCACTGAATGAATACTCACAATAATGTACTTATGAGTGTGTATGTATTAGGAATACAAATAAAAATAAAACAAATCCATCCATCTATCCCCATCGACTGCGGGATGAAACAAATAAAGATAATTTCACAATAAGACATTAGGAAAATTAACATACTGCATGTTTTCTTGAATCTGCCTCTGACTGGCTATGTGTCAATTGTGTTTTATTTTCCATTAATATGGCATGCTATCCCGTTTTTCTGTCCATTCTATGTCTATCTATGTCATTTGTGTGTGTGTCTGTGTGTGTGCAGATCTTTATGAAGTACGGTCGGCAGCGGTGGAAGCTGCGTGGCAGAATAGAGATCAACGGCAAACAGGTGTGGGACAGTGAAGAGATGGTGTTTGTGCCGCTCGTCAGTGAGTTCCTCTCTGTGAAGGTCAGTCCCTTCCAACGTCCCCCCCCCTTTTTGAATTTACATTTATCTATATTTAAGCTGCAGAACTCTTTCATTGACTCAGCTCTGACTCAAGGAAGAACTTCCATTCTGCCGTTGGGGATACTAATGTTACTACTACTGATGTAGTTTAACAGTATAAAGGGCTCAACCTGTGGAAGGCAGCGTGACTTTGACAGCATGATCAAACTATATTTCTGTGGTCTCCTAGGTGACAGAGCTGAAGAGCTTAGCCAATCACGTGGTTGTAGGAAGTGTTTCCTGCGAGACTAAGGACCTGTTTGCTGCACTCCCCCAGACGGTTGCCGTGGATATTAATGACCTCGGGACTATTAAGCTGAGCCTCGAAGTCACCTGGAAGTAAGTTTGGCCAGCCATACTGTAGGGCTGTGCAACAATCGTGTCGTGATTATGATTTTGGCTCCTAAATATCACAATTTTTTTTTTTAAATGATCATTTTGCATATTACGTTTTGCAAGAGAGAAAGTCTGAAGGGAAATTTCCCAGTTCTGGATGTTTTCACTGTTGATTGTTTAACTGCTTCTCTGTTTTTTTTTTATTCAATAGTTGCAACATCTTTCTAAAGTCAATGACAGATCATGTTAAATAATCGTGATTTCAGTTGATTAGGATTTTTTTTTCCATTATCGATCAGCCCTACTGTACTGTTGTCAGTATGCAGTGTTATTCATGAATAATCCCCCCCGTCCCAGTCCATTTGATAAAGATGACCAGGGCTCAGTGGCAAGCAGCGTCAACAAAGCTCCAACCGTCAGTAAGAGACTCTCCACCATCTTCAACCAGAGTCCGCCTGACACGCCATCTTTACAAAGGGGAACAAGCCTTCTATGTGAGTTCTTCTGTGTGTTCTAGTTGCCTCGTTTAGGCTGCAACTAACAATTATTGTCATTGTTGATTAATCTGTTGATTAATTTCTGAACGAATGGATTAATTGTTTGGTCTCCAAATGTCAGAAAATGGTGAAAATGTGGATCAGTGTTTCCCAAAGTCCAAGATGGCGTCCTCAAATGTTCATTTTGTCCACAACTCAAAGATATTCAGAAACTGGAAATCAGATTTAGAAATAGCTGGCGATTAATTTAATAGTTGACAACTAATCGATTTATCTTTGCAGCTCTACTCTCTTTGACCCTTGTTCTCTCAGAGAAACGTTTGACTGATGCTTTTTTAAAAGAGTGATACTGCCCTTATATTTGATTATTATATTGTGTAAAACACCTAAATGCAAGAGGAGCAGACAACTAACTAATAACCAGACTTTTTAGATTTCTAAAAAAGGTAATCCAGGTGAAAGCAAGAAGCAAAAACCATCTCATCATAGAATGTATCAGATTCCTGTGTGGAACTGGCCCACAGAGACTACTCACAGAGAACAGGACAGAAATCTTAGGTGTGGAACCGCTGCTGTAGAGGGAGAGTTTGAGTTTACCTAGCAGCCAGCGGTGCCTAACGTCTCTGTTGCCCTTTGTTCCACCTGCTGCTACGTTGACGGTCAGTCTCTGCCTCGGAGTGTGACCAGGCGTCAGCACTGGCCGCTGCTGGACATCTTCAGAGACACACTTAGCCAGAGCTGTCCCTGTAGTGACAACTCACCCGGGGACAGCCCACCGCAGTAAGTCATCATAGAGTAGAACCCCCTGGAGTCCACTGGTGTAGTGACTGTAAGGATAGTAGAAACAGTTTGTTTGTGTATAGCTTCATGTATGCAAGGTTTCCAAACTCTCTGCTCCCCAGCGGTTTCACTGATTCTCAGCTTCCATTTGAGAGCAGTAACTGGAAATCTGCTGCTGTAGTTGGGCAAACTGAAGATCTGCATACATACAGGCTATATCAGCTGTGTATCTGCCTGGCATTGTCCGTGTGTAGGATGGCTGATATAACCCACCAGTCCCCTATAGTCTATAGTAGCATGTGTCCCATAACTGACAGTTCTGAGCTCCATCCAGCAGTCAGTCCTGAGAGCCACAAACGTAGTAGAAAAAAAGAGCTTACAAGTTTGAACTAGCAAGCTAACTACCAGTTGGGAAATAGATTGTATAGCCAATTTATCTTTCAACATGCAACAAAACTTTTATTTTTAAAATGTTATAATATCGGTGTAATACTGTTTAAAGCTATAGTTTATGTAGTATACATTTCTGTCTCCCCCATGAGGAACTCTAAGTAATGACAACAACACTGTTGTCGCGTCCACATGATACAAGCCTTCCGTGATCACGCACCGCATGCTAGGACTTTGAACCCTATAGGGTCTCAAAGGACATGTCGTCAGTTCATGAAATGTTATTAGTTAGTGTAGCAGTTATAAAGGAGAAAAGGTTATCGGGTCCCCTCTCTGAAACTTCACGCTGACATACAGTACATTTAGGAGTGTGCCCACTTACTCTGAACACTACCTATTCTATGAATGGAAGATAATTAACGACTGTGATTGTTTAATCTGAAGCACCCTGAGCCTGCAGAAGCTGTTGTCGTAATCCAATTGAACTTAATCAACAGATTGGATTGATGAAAAAAAAGAAAGGATTGTTGACAGTGTGCGATATGTGACTGATTAACAAAGTGGAAGAGTCCAGAGTCATACACAGTCAAACTAGTTATTAGGGACGACGTGTGGGAACCAGCCAGCTGGGTTATGTGACTCTCTGAAGCTACAGCCAGTATTAGCCTGCTAGCTGTGAGTCTGTAGCAGCCCATGGCCTGGATCCAGGATAGAAGTGAGGTCATTGTAATAATGAAAAGCATGATGGAATTACAGGTTACACCAGCTCTCCCTGCGGTCCACCACACATATGACGTCTAGTTGTGCTTTGGTTTTTCTAATATTTTAAAAGAAGGCAAACAATGTGACCAGCGATAGACAGCAGCGGCGAAGGGAGGCGGGCCCTGATGAGAGAGATGATGATGTATGTTGATTCATAACGGATGTTGTTCTTTCTCCAAAGAATTTTCTGTATTTTCAACGTCTACATCCATGATTTTCAGCTGCAGAGTAATGTCAGACTGTTGTTGTCAGACTGTGCCTGCCTAGTGACGCTAGGCACATGCCCAGTGTGTGTGGGAATGATCATGTGATATGCCTTGTCAGACGTGTTAATATGGACGTAAGTTACTGGAGCTAACACTCCTGTGTGGGCGTAGATAGTGTATGTCTCAAAACGCCTCTTAAAAATGAAAACATAGTAGTGTAGCTTAAACTACATGTGGAGATGCTGCACAGAAGTACTGGCGATGAGTAATCAGTTGTTTGTTCCAGTATTTCAATTTAAATGACAACAAATTTCCTCTGGAATACACTATTGTGTGATAGGTTCATCAGTCACCAGATTCTGTCCAACTCTACTTAATCAAATTTTTCTGTCTATATCAGTAGTGTAATGCAACTAAGTACAATTACTCCAGTACTGTACCCAAGTCCAAATGTTGAGGTACTTGTACTTTACTTGAGTCTTTTTTCTTCTCATGGCACTTTCTACTTCTACTCTGCTACATTTCAGAGAGAAATATTCTACTTTTTACTTTAGTTACTCCACTACATTCATCTGACAACTTTAGTTAGTGTTACTTTACACATAAAGATTACTGCACACAAAACACATGTAGTTTATCAAATCTGATGTTTTATTATAAAGTAACCTAGCAACAATATAACGGACTACAAGTCCAGCTGAGATGATGAGACCATTAAACACACAGCTGGTTGGATCCTTTACACTTTCTATAATGGGAGGATGTTCTGCACTGAGTAATTTTTTTCTCTTAATAGTTTAAGTACATTTTCCTGATGATACATTTTCATTAATAAGTAACCTTTTCAATGCAAGACCTTTACTTGTAACTTTGTCTTGTGGTATTAGACCTGGAGCTGATTACTTCATCCACCACTGGTCTATGTCCAACTCCTCTTTTCATCGGCCCGTCCTTTGAAACAGTGCTGTTGTCTTGTAGAACATGCTCCGGGCGCCATGAAGAGTTAGGAGAATGGAACAGCGTGGTCCAATTCATCTGAATCGTCTGATGACTCCTCCAGTCCTCGGCTTTCTGTGGGAGGGCTACGCAACTCTACACATCCAAAGGTAACGCACAACAGACACCAAACATTCTTTATGGTCCCCAGTCTTGAGCCATTATGATTCTGTCTAGCTCTCCGTGTATCACTGTGTCATTATCTTTTCTAAGGATTGGTTTGTAAGCTCGATCGACAGTGGAAGGGACTCTGTCGAACTATTTTTCCTGCTGAAACCTGTCGGTATCTTTTAATGTCTCTGCATGCATGCATTGTCGTCCCTGATGGTGTAACCAAACTACACCCTGTTATTTATGCGTCTATGCTTTTGTTTTTTTTTTCACTTTGTAAAAGAAATGACATTTCCTCAGGCTTTGATCTCTCCCTGTTTGTAAGTGCAAACAGTCACGGTTCACAGTTAGAATTCTGCTTGGAAGGCCTCTGGAGCACTTCCTCTCAGGCAGCATTCTTTTTCTTTTGCCAGCAGACAGCCTTGGACATTTCTATTTTTTTTACATTTGTGTTCCCTTTCAAAGAGCACCATCCTTATTATTTTTCTAAATATCCGAGCACTCCGTACCTTTTTTCTTCTAATAACTACAGTTATTGACTACGTTGTTACTGTGTCTCGTTCTCTAGGCAGTGGTGGTGACACCAGACATCCAGCCCGGCTGTAGCGGAAGTTCCTCCCCACAGCCCAACATCTCATTTTGCCTCAGAGACTCGTCGTCCTTAACTCCAAACCCCCCCTACAGAGTCAGCACTGTCAGTGAGGCTCCCAACGCGTCCACACACCAAGCACAGAGCAACAGGTAGCGTTTGATTTTGGTTTCTGTGCAGTTTTGTGGAATTCATTCTCAGTCACATAGGTTAAAGGTCCCAAATGAGATATCCATGACATCTTTGATTAAAAGGCAGGTAAAGGTGCTACATAAAAACAGTGAAAGTATCAAATCACTCAGTTAGAGAAATACATACAGCTAGTATTCACAAACTGCCTTTAAACTAACCATCGGGACTTCTGTATGCTGTGATGTCACAACTATACTATGTACTGTATATAGGTAGAAAGTGGCGCTACAGTGCCGTTACAATCATTCCCCGGCTGCAATGATGGAGCAGAGACTCAGACCCTAGCGTTGACCAATCAGAGCAGACTTTTGGAGGGGCTTAAAGAGACAGGATCTTGCCGCAAAAGCGTTTCAGACAAAGGGTGAATACAGGTATATTCAGACAGAAAGTATGAAAACAGTATGAACCTGAAAAGTAGCGATATGGGACCTTTTAAAAAATAATTATTATTGACTGATTATTTGTTACATACTGTATACCCATAAGCACAGGGATGCGTCTGCATGCTGATGCTCTGTCAATAATAAAATGAACTGATTTACAGGGAAGAGGAGAAGGGGACAGTCAGTGTTAAGACCAAAGCTGACAGTGAGGAAGAGGATGCAGCAGTGCCTGCAGTTGTGACCAACAGCCATGCCTCGCGCAGCTACTTGCGCTCTCTGAGCCACATCAAGCGAAGGCAGTGCTTGCCGGCGTTGTGCTGATGGACAGGTCCGCCGAGTCCGGAGAGGTGATGTCTTTGGCCTCTGGGCTCTCCATCACCCGACATTGAAATGGAGATGCTCAGAACTCCTGATTTGCCCGGCTCTGGCGCCCCGCGGACACGGACCTGTTGCCAACCAGGCTTTGCTTCATAGAGGAAAACACAACAGGTGACGATGTCATAGATCACGTCAACACAGGAGGCAATGGGACACATCCAGCCCTGTCCAAACATCCTGCTCCCCGGGACCAAAGCATTAGACCCCTAACACTCCAGCACAAATGAACACACACACACAGCAAGGAGTGCATCACACTCCCCTGAGGCGGGGGGGGATGAGGCATTGTGGCCGGCGGGTGTCGGTGGAGGAGGAGGACATGCCAGATCGTGTGTCGGAGAGGGAAGTGTTCTGGTGGACGCGGGCTAGAAACGCCCTGGCGGCAGTCGTTTCCTCTCTGGATGATTACAGAGGACAGTTCCCCGAGTTACAACTACTGGAACAAGAGCTGAAGCTGCTGCAGGTTACACTCAAGGTAAAGATGGAGCACTTGGCGTGAGTACAGTTGGGTCAATTTCCGGTTTGATTTTATGCTAACCGATTAAACCGGCATTGTCACTTTCACACTTTCTGACAAATGAAAAATATTATAAGCAGGATTTCCGGATTTCAATTTCCACCCCAGTACTAAGCCACTGGGAATTATTTTTAAACTACAGTAACAAGGGAGGTGGCTCGGTTGGAAACTTAGACATAATCATATTTATAAAATCTCAGTTAGCTTTTATCACTGATTTAATGCAGGGCTCTATGAAGTTAGTTGTCTTCATTGGCTCCGGTGCAAACTACTTTTGCCATTTTGCTGTAGCTTAGCTTGCTACATTTTTACTAAAATTACATTTTTTTGTAATATCACTTTTTAGTAAGTGTTGCGGTGTGTATTTCTTCCTCAGAGGGTTAAACTGGGATAATTCAGTTTCACAGTATCCACAGGAGATGCACGAGATCAGGGGGTTGATCAGGTCTCTCAATCACATGAACACAGAAACCAGATTATTTTAATCTCATTCAAACTCAATCAGGAATCAAAAAAATGACTAGTGAAGTTTATATAGGGCTTTGAAGTAGTAGATTCTGGAAGTAATGAATGTGTGGATCAGAGTTTCTGCAGCAGTCAAGGTGAGTGGCGGTGATGGCTGGAGACGGGCAATGTGTTTCAGGTGGAGGAAGGCAGTTCTGGTGATTTGGTTGCTAAAAGGTTAAAGAGTGAGGTTGCTGTCAAAATATTTGCTGTCATGAGTAATCATTGGCTGATTTATATTATCATCAATATTAGCTATAACAGACAGTATCAGTAAAAGCATGCCAGTACTGAAATGTTTATTTTTATGCTGTGAAATGTCAGTCTTACTTCATATCTTGGTCTTGTATAAGTCTGTGCATGCTCTTTGTGCATCTATACATCTAAAGACATACCTGACAATTGGACTGTACGTGTGTGTGTGTCTCCATGCATGCAGGGCGGCAGGCACAACCGTTCACCAGCGTGGCCAGCCTTACCGTGGAAACAGCGCTGGGCAGCTTTGACTTCCTCAACACGTCGGACTGGGAGGGAGGAAGAGGGAGGAAAGGGCAACCAGAAGAGTAGAAACGTCAGGTCAGTGTTGACACACAAACTCAACCCCCAGAATGCTCTGGAGAACGTTTTGCACACTTCACTTTGTTCATAAGGCGTGTGATTTATCAAAACCGCCTCACACACTTCATCTGTCAGGAGCAGAAAAGGACATGACCTTAACATAATTGTCGGATGTATAACACACATATGAATGTAAATGTAAATGTGCAACATTTATATAGCACATTAAGTAGATCTTAACGACTACTCAAAAGCGCTTTTACATCATACAGGATACATTCACCATTCATACACACTGTGCGAGGCTGCCGTACAAAGGTGCCACCTGCTCATCAGATAATCATGCACACACATTTACACTCCGATGCACAGCATCAGGAGCAACTCAGGGTTCAGTGTCTTGCCCAAGGACATTTCGACATGGGACTGCAGGGGCCAGGGATTGAACCACCAACCTTCAATTGGCCGGCAACCGCTCTCCGCTGAGCCACAGCCGCCCCAATATGATATGCGGTTCCCATTTTAGGGGGGGACTTAGAGTTATACCGGGTGCAACACTTAATATAAATAAAAAATGCATGATTCGCTCTAACAAAGCATGAAGCCACATGACAACACACACACACACAACAGGTTTTTCCTGACTCAGAATCTGCCCTTTTGGAGGGGGGGGGACTAAACACCACAGTAGGCGAATCATGATTGGTCCTCGTAAAGTAAAGGCAATGAGACCATGTTACCTTATTTGACAGAAATCTATGCATTTACAAAATGTATATTATGCTTGACTTAATGAAACCCCAATAAACAAAACTGTTTTAAAAATATATATATAAATATTTAAATCATCACTGGGAGAGTCAGACACAGAAACCTCTTGGGGGTTGCCAAAATGTTCCTCTATGCAGGAACAACCCTGCACATCAACTCAGATGGACATCTTCAACTTTGAAACAACACACGACTCCTTCCAAGGAGCCTGATTCCCTGCCTATTTCCCAGTCAAATCGCATCGCGTCTCCTTGATAATCACTAAAATAAATACAAATCTGTTTTTTTTTTCTCTCTCTCTCTCTCTCTCTCTCTCTCTCTCTCTCTCTCTCTCTCTCTCTCTCAAATTCAAAAATGCTTTTTTGGCATGAATGTCAGGATAACAATATTGCCAAAGCATCAAGGATAATACAGTTCAATAAAAACAAGATGATAAAAAAATAAACTAAAATATATTAATGTATTAAAAAAAAAAAAGGAAACTATTATCAAAACACACATGTAGAATAGCACTTTATATTCTGCCCTTCATCACTGACTGACAGCTTCAACAGCCTTTTGTAATTATCTCAACAACTACCATAATATATTGATCACAGTTCTAACAACAGTATGCAGCGGTCTTCATACAGCTATATAACAGTAACAATGACTGGTCACAACCCTAAATAACAGTATTTAACTGTATGTAATATGTCCATGTGTTATTTTAATGCAGGGTGATAATATTAAGGTAAAAGCACTGCTGAGTGAACAGAAGATGCTCAGGATTAATCCATCCTGGCTGTTAGCCTGTTCAGGAGCAGGCTAGCTGCACAGAAGAAATCTCCATGGTAACTGTGCCTCTGCTTTCGTGAAACTGAGTCAACTGGGAAATCCGTTTTTAATCCGCTATCTAGGTTTTGTGAAATAATCCTCTGGTCTAGCTCCTGCTGTTGAAGAATCTCTTTGTTGTGGAAGTATCTTGCTGCCATCTAGTGGAGCTGTGTTGGAGCATCACTATACAACAGACGGACTGCTCCGTGGAAGAAACTTGTCTTTGCACCTGTGAGATCAGTGAGCATGCTGGGAAACAAACCCTGGTGCTTCGTAGATGAAAACTTACCTATGTAACTGAATAGGAGGTTTACCAGAGCTGTGCTTTACATTGCAGTAAAACTCAGATTAAGTACTTAGCTGCACAAACTGTATGAGCATGAGCATGTCAAATGCCATGGCGGTCCAAAACAAATGGAGCACAAATGGAGCCAACAGGCCCCCATGGGGCAGCCTTGGTTTCTAGTATCAGCAGGTTTAAGTGGTCACACTATGGGATGCACTTATCCCACTGTGGAGATGCTGATACCTGCAGCTGCTCTTTGTTTCTCTACACCTCACCGTGTGAAATTAGATTTTTAAAGTGTGGTCCACCGTCCCCCAGGGGTCCGAAAAAAGGTTTTTAGATTCATTCATTTAAATGATCATGATATGGAAAAAACAACTTTTCAAAAGGCTTCATTAACAAATATTTAAATTTTGATCTACATTACGTTCTAATCTCACAAATCGAGAACTCCTAGAATCTGCAAAATATGTTATCTAAAATTGTTCTAATACATTTCTCTTGTGTTGTCCTGTCCCATAAGTAAGACTATAGAAGTGTAAAAGGAATGGGCTAGGGGACATCCATGAGGGGCCCCAGTATATTCTCTTTAGGGGTCCTTGGCTGAAAAAAAAAAGATTGAGATCTTCTGCATTATGACACCAACGAAGAACCATGCATTGATTCTGCATTAGTCACTCACTCCTGATCTATTAAACAATGATACAGATACTACTCCAGTTTATTGGATCCTTTCATCACCGCTAGCAATTTCATTTGACCATTTTGATGGTTGATTTGTCAGTTCAAACACAAAGCAGCCTAGTTGCAGAAATAAAAAATACAAATATTTACAATGAAAAACGATTTATAAGCATGAATATGGTCAAATATTCAATATTAGCTAGTAGGGCTGGGCCAATATGCTTTTGTCCTGATTTGATTCTTTCATGACACGTGGGTGCTGATTGGATACACCATAGCGTGGTCCCCAAACCAGAACTCGAGGGTTTGTTTTTATGTGATCAAAAACAAAATGAGGGACTAATTTCAAATAAATATTGTCTTTATTAAAACAAGATTTGGTCCTGCATAGTCTTTTTCCAAAAGATGAGTTTTGAAAAGGGGGTGTTGGGTTATATTCAGGTCAATACGGTATATTAACTTTTTACTTTTTGTTTATAACACTTTTTAGATATTGCTTATTGATTATGTGTTGCCTGTTTTTATTTTGTGTCTGTATTTGGTTATTTTCCCACTGAGGAACACAAGAACTAATAAAGTGAACTGAAGTGACCCCTGACACTAACGGTGTTGATGGAAGCCTCCATAACTCTGTGGACGTCTTATAAAGACTGCTCTTGTGTCTCTGTAGGTCTCTGCGGGACAGAGGCTGGGATAGCCCTCCACCCCCCTCACCACAGGCTGCAGCACTTTTAGACTGCTCCCTGGTGGTCCACCTGAAGAACTGCAGCACTTGCAGCTGTTGGTAGGACACCGAAATACTGTCCTCACATACTTTCCCCACTCCAAACTGTTAGGTTCCAGCTGAGCAGAGATGCTTGCTATGCCAGTCTTGGACATAAGCAGCACCTTTCAGATGAATACAGGACTAAATTCATTTTATTTCTCTATCTACACAATTTCACTTGGAAGTGCGGTCCTAAAGAAGCAGGTTGAAGAGGCTGTAGTATTTATATTTATAATACTTCAAGTATTGAAGTAAAAGTATAATTTTTTAATTCTACAAATACATAGTAAATCTGGATTATCTAGCATGATAATTTGAAGTATTAGTAGTGGTTGGCGTTACTTTTCATAAGAAAGTTAATGTCTTTGTAACCAGTGAAAATCAACAAATCAAAGTAATGCATCCTTTAAAAAAGTCGCAGAAGCAGTTCTAGTTGTTACAGTGTTTGTGATATTATGGTAGTCATAGTTTCTCTGCTTAGCTTATAAAAAATGGTGTGATAGATTGTAGGGGTGTCAATTTTCAAAATGAGCTTTTCGATTTTCATTTTGGATTGGAATCTAATGCAGGATCGGCGACTCCTAGTATTTTTTCTTTCTCCTGCCATGCCTACTTGCACATGTCCAAAAATGTGCAACTTGTTAAGCTGATGGTGCATTCAATTGCACCTCGTAAACTCTGAGAGACTCAAACTGTTGTTGCAAAGTGCCGTTCTGCCATCAGCGGCTCTTGTCGCTCCCCCTCCAGGTCTGACATGTGTTGTCATCATGACAACTGACAACTCACGCCATTTTTGTTTTTCACTAATCAAATATCACAGCAAATCAAGTTCAATGGCATTTAATTTCTCTGGATAAAACCATGGCGCTGTCCGTGGTGCTGAAGTAACAGACGGATTGTAACACTAAATGATGAAGCAGTAAAAGGTATATTTTCTGTGCAACAATAATAATAGATCTGTACCATATAATCATCAAAATTGCATTATATCCATCTTGTTCAAGGTTGGCTGCAGAGAACCAGATTAGTGTTTAGTTTAGTTTAGTTCAGTAAAGATTTACTGTTGTGTCAAAGCTGTTTTGAAGTAATATAAGACATTATGTATGCAGTGTCTGGGTATGTTTGGTCCACTGCGGTGCAGAGATATGCCGCTTTGGACCGACTGCTGAAGCTTCGAGTCCTCGAGATCATCGGCTTGTCGCCAAGGACAACCCAAGGCGCTTCAGACAGCCTGCTGGTAAGCTCTGGGATCTGGGCCTGTACTCTGGGTTTGTCTCAATGTCACATTCAGCCATCACTGTCATATGCAGAAGAGCCGTCAGATCATCAATCACTTCCCACTGAGCCCATACATTTATCAAATGGATAGTGTCGCTCTGTGTTCAGTGACTTCTGCAGATGACCCACCTAGAGATCAAATTCAGATCACTGCTTAAGGGGTTGCATACCGTTACCCATAGGCGCCCCGATACTGAGCACCCCGTGTGCCAGACTGCCAGTAGGCTCCTTCAGTTCAAATTAAACATGTAAAAAATAAAGGTGAAATAAAATTTAAAAAGAAAAACATACCTCCACCAAGCCTGCACAATCTTCTAAATATGTTATTTAATAACAGAAACCTTTTGTAATTTTGCCACACTCATGGCAATTTATATGTTAAAAACATAGTCCACAAGAATTACAGTAAATAGTATGGAATAACCAATAAGTATATCAATATGGAACATCAAAACAGCGGAAGAATGATAATAATTATTATATCCATGAAAACCAATTTACAGTCACCATATTTGGTTAAGATTGGACTACTTATAGAAGGTTTTGCACAACATTTAAAAAGGGCAAAAATGAGTGTGGCCTATAGATGTTGGAAACCTGGAAAAAAAACAACAAAGCTTCTTAGCCTAAAGGTTCCAGTCTGCTTTAACCAAAGATTCTGAAACCAGCTTCTGAAACCTTGTGAGATTATTTCCTCACATAAGGTCAACAATGAACCTCCATGCACTAAACTAAAGAAACAACGTCAACTTCAGCAAGCTTGACATCAGAAATGAAACACTAACCTTTCTCGATCCTCTGTCCTATCTTCGTCCGTCACAGTGATACCGCAGCTGGGCCTGTGCTCCGGGGCTGTGTCACTATGGCAACATTGCATGGCGCAGGGTAGTGTGTACAGCATCTCTGCCAACAGCTTCCTCGTTACACTGTCTACACTCTACCCCAGAACACTTCCTGAGAGTGCCAGCAACATGGCCGACACAGGTACAAAGACGTGTGTGTGTGTGTGTGTGTGTGTGTGTGTGTGTGTGTGCGCGCGGCATGTTAACACCCGTGTGTGTGTGTCCAGTGTTCCAGTGTCTGGTTGGCGAGTGCTGGATCAGAAGTTACCACGGCGCAGCGGCAGAGACGGAGTGATGGTGGATGCTGTTCCAGCTGTGGAGCTACCTGGAGGCCAACAGCATCAGTGACATGGAAACACGTCACTGAGCTGGCAGAAGAAGGTACCTCACACACACACACGCAAATACATACTCAGACACACACACTCAGGCTACATCTACACTACTCCGTTTTTAGTTTCAAGCAGCGTTTTGATCTCCGTCAACACAAGAGTTTTAGCTCTGTAGCAACAATAATTTCTATTCTTATTAACATGTCCCATCATGACCTGTATCACATGACCATTCGCATACACTGGGCATGTGCATGCCTGTGTTAACAGGAAGCCGATTGTCTGATGTTACTCTGCGTTTTAATAATAATTCAATTGAAATTAAAGTACCTTTCATACTTTTGTTGCGTATGTCCTACGCTGGGTTTTCATCACAACTCTCTCTCACACACACACACACACACACATATATATACACTCACACACAGCTAAATGAAAAGTCTTCTGCTCAGTGACAGTAATCAGTGATATTGTCCCTCCTGCAGTGTGGTTGGTGCAGAGGCTGGCGTCGTGTGAGCAGGATGTGATCGTCCACGCTCTGCGGCGTCCTGCAGAGTGCAGCCTGAGGAGAGAAGGACTTCACGCCAGGCAAACTACTAAAAGACCCATGAGCCAAAGTGTCGGCCTCTGCCAGCTCTGTGCTGAGGAGCCTGGCGGCCCAGCCCCGACAGAGCCGGTCAGAGCACACACCAACATCTGACTTAGCATTACCAGACCTTCCTCCACCAGCGCTGCGGAGGTCTGGCGAGTCCACACAGCATTCTGGGATGGAAGGAAAAATGTGCTCTGGTTTATTGGCATTTCTTTGAACCAATCATAATCGTCTTGGGCGGTGCCTCTGCAAAATAGTCTCAGGAAGGAACTGGTTTTGGTGGAATGGTGTGTACATAAAAGTAACATAAAGGTCTTTTTTTCCTACCGTACACTAGAAGACTTTGTAAAGACTAATGATCTCGCTTCAGATGGTTTGAAATCGGCAACTTTCCCTTTAGCATCTAGTTTAGCGCTGCGCCATAGTCTGAGTTTTAAGGGACGGAGTTTTATGATGTTACAGCAAGCGAATAAGGCGACGGGAGCCCCGCACTCTAGCAGGACTCTCAGGATTTCATTCTGATATAGAAAGTAGTCTGCGACAATGGAATTGCTTGAAAAGTCGTTTGGTGTAAGGTGGAGGACTTTTGTTGTAGAATTTATAGAAATGAAACCGTTCCACAGCCACTGCATTGACCACTCAGGCCCTGGAGATATGTCTGGCAATGTGTGACTAACAAATAACAAAGGAGACAAAATAGACCAAATAAGAGCAGGAATGTCTGCAATAATATCAGACATGTTGGTGAATTTAAGGACATTTTATGAAACTAAAAATAATTTTATTGTCAGGCACAGAGCTCCAGACAGCCGGGGATATAAGAGCAGGCAGAACCGGAACAACACCGACACATCACTGAGTAAATGACAAGAACATCTAAGACCATGACGGACTCAGTGGTTCTGTGACGTGATACTTAAGAGTATGTAGTTCTGCGTACAGCTGATTAGACGGTGGCCCAGGACACGTTCCCATTCTGACTTTAATACCAGTTCATAAACAATACTTTTTTGCCACCAATTTTATAAACAAAAAGAAATTAAAACATTACACATTACGGCACAAATCGTTCTATGTGTTTTCCAGCTCCTACTACACGAGTCGTGTAACATTAGACAGCCAATCGCATTAGATCTTGTTAGAACATGCTGCATGCCGATTGGCTGACTGACTCTGATGAGATTTACTCCTTAGTAAAGCTTAGATCGGGTCCAAAATATCAAGCCTGACCCCTACCCGTTGGCTCGAGCCCAGCCCGGCACATTAACTGTATGAGCCGAGCGGATTTAAAGCTGACAATGTTTTAATACGTGGGCCGTTATAAGAGATGTTCTCAACCAGGATGAACTGCGTTGTTTGTTCATTCAGAATGGAACGGATCGCAAATGGATCCTAATGAAAACGTAAAAAAACAACTTGACCCCAGCTCCCTCAGTCGAATAGTGTGGGTCACAGATCAAGACAGCAACATAATCAAAGCCCTGGAACCATATAGGAGACTTTCTTGTCTCAATCACCTAACGCGCCTTAATAGGAGACCCCATATCTGGAGAGCCATAGCTTTCTCCCCACCCAGTTAGGCTAATTAAGTAATGATTAGAAAACACAAAATGCTTGATCAAGGGCCCAGTCCAGCCGGATAGTGGCAGTACATATTGTTCAAGTTCGGGCTGGGGCAGAGAATCTACACTCTACTCCTTAGGTATTAAAATTGGGTATAGAATGACGAGGCATTTTTTGATACTTCGCAGAGTTTTCTGTTGCACGGCTAAAACAACTTTTGAACGTACACATGTTCGACCAAACAAGTTCCTTCCTGAGACGATTTTGCAGTGCACCATTGCTTCTTCCTGCGCGTAGCCACGCCCATGACGATTGTGATTATAGAAATAAACCAGAGCACATTTTTTCTCTTATCCAGGAAGGCTGTGAGGACTAGAAAGACCTTACTCCGCAGGGCTGTGGAGCAGGGTCTGGCAATGCGAGACTAGTGGGTACGTAACATGTACTGCAGAAGTCAACACTGTGTACATTGTTTTTCTCAGGCTTTGGTCAGCTGTTTGGAGCTACTGGAAGATGAGAATGTGGACACCAGAGTCTGTGGATGCAAGGCCTTAGCTTGTCTCAAGGTACAAACACATGCACAGTCAATGCTCTCATCCACAGCTGTCACAAGACATATCTACATTCATTGCTCATAAAATCTTGTCTGTACTGTATAGTAATATAGTATGTCCTAATAAGAGCTGCAAACATAAACCAATGAGTTGTCAACTATTAAAGATTGCTTAACTGTCAGAATGTATTACATACTGTACATTTGACAAAAGCTTCCATGGGGTCTTAAAAAGTCTAAGTCTAAAATTTAAAAATCAAAATTTTAGGCCTCAAAAAATCTTAAAGCCGCTAAGTTCTGGTTCTTAAATTATGTTAAACCGGTCTTAATTTTCATTCATGTAACGCTACCTCTAATGCTCAATGAAATGTTTTTTGTATTGCATGGTGTTGTAGTTCTTTTTGCTCATCCAAATGTATTTTGCTGTATATTTAAACAGGATTATTTCTCTGTCACTTTTTATTCAATTTTAATAAGTTTATTAACCTTGCAAGTATTACTTTAATGTTGTGATAATCGTCTTCAATTTCATTCATAAAGGTCTTAAAAAGTTTAAAATTTGAAACCTGCAGGAACCCTGATTTGAATGACTTAAGACAGTAGTTGTCAACTGTTGTGACTATTGAAAATCGCATTGCAACATTTTTGATAAAGGAAAAATCAGTTTGAGTTATTCTTTAAGAAAAAAAGTCAAACTCTCCCTTTACAGCAGCGGTTCTAGACCTAAGATTTCTGCCTGTTCTCTGTGAGTATACGACCCAGTTCCACACATGAATCTGATACATTCTATTACATTTTTGCTTATTGGTTTCACCTGAATTACCTTTTTTCAGAAATCTAAAAGGTCAGAAACAAACTAAATCCATTAGTCTATGAAGACAAAAGACTGGTTATTAGTCGGATGTCTGCTCCTCTTGCATTTAGGTGTTTTTACACATTATAATAATCAAATATAAAGGTAGTGAACATCAGAAACTTTAAGCTCAATACTCCAGTATCACTCTTTTAAAAAGCATCAGTCCAACGAGGTAGAGCTGCAAACATGAATCGATTAGTTGTCAACTATTAAATTAATCGCCAGCTATTTTGAGTCATTTACAAAAAGAAAAGTAAAAACTTATCTGATTCGAGCTTGTTTAGTGTGAATATGTTCTAGTTTCTTCTCTCCTCTGTAACAATAAAGTGAATATCTTCTTGGGCTTTTTGGGAAACACGGATCCACATTTTTCACCATTTTCTGACATTTTAGAGACCAAACAACTAATCGATTTATCCAGTAAATAATGATTGATGACAGATGACTCGCCATTGAAAATAATCGATTGTTGCAGCTGTAGTCATACCATGCTGACCACTGTATTCCCATCTGTTGTCATTCCAGGCCAAAGAAAAGTATTGACCAGTTAGTGTATCTGTGTCGGACAGACAAGGACGAAGTCCGAGATGCGTTGCCAAACAAGCGCTGCTGGTGCTCGGTAATAACAATCATCATTTTAGTTCAAATGACAGCTAAACAATACATTTCTGGGTAAAATAAGTCATGTTGAGAAATAATTTGACATTGATTGAATGTCCAATTACTTACCCGTTTCTTAAATATTTACTCTAACTATGCTACATTTCTTCTCTGTAATTTGTTTCATCCATTCTTTTTTTATTCCATTCTTTCATCTAATTGTGACATTAGACAATATTTAAGGCAGAAATAAGACATGTACTGTACATCTTGCTTGTTTTCTGCCATTTAAATTTGTCCATTACAAATGTCTGTTAAGACTCAATGTCTGTTAAGACATTTATCCTTTCATTCCACTTTTTTGTCCTTAATTCATTGTGTGGCACAGGAGAGGAGGGGGAAGATGGCGCACAGGCACGTGGAGACATCTCAGGACAGCATACCGAGACTCTTCTGCTCCAGGAAGCATGGCCAGCACAGCTTTCCTAACACACACACACACACACACACTGCAGCATCATTTGTGTTTTGTGACTCTTCAACACTGTCACAATTGAGAATATACAGGATTGTTTGCTTGCTAAAACATACAAAGAAACATATAGTGCGTGGTATGATATATACACTGTCAGAGGTTGCAATAATACTCATTAGTTTCATTTAACCTGGGAAACAGTTCTGAGTTGCTAAGCATAACCAGACTCCGACAAGCAATACTTTTTAGCGTGTATAGAGTCAACATATTTTCACATGTAAATTGGTAAAACTGTTATTTCCACTAAACTAGGGGTTGTGATAAGTTTGGAAAAGTGGAAGGAACGACCCAAAACATCTTTTCAGTTTGACCTATCTGTCAACTTTGGATAGAGTGTATTTTTATGATGCTAAAATCACGGTTTTATTTACATGAGTCTGGTGGGTTTAGTGAGCACTGGTTCATGTGGATGTTTTTATGTTTATAAAAAAGATCTTACTCTTTAACAG
>JAEKDQ010001097.1:0-40718 GCA_026937815.1 Etheostoma perlongum
AACATCAGGATTTGAGTTGCCTGAAAAGAGTAAAATATGCGCTTTAACAGCCTGAAGGAATTTTAAAATACAGCATTAGACATTCAGGAAGCAATTTAAAATCCTACATCAAATAGTCCTTAATTATTTAGTGACCCAAGGGATATGTATTGTCTATTAGAGTTTAAATGACTGACAACACTAGGAATATATTTTAGGTGGCCAGATATGAGAGTTAAATATGCCTTTAACAGCCTGAATATATGTCAATATAGCTTTACTTTAAGCCTTAATTTTAGAATCCTTCATCAGAATGCTCTGATATTACCTGAGAGACACACTGGGAATGTGATTTCTCCCCAATCTTGGATTGAAGCTGGAATAACATCAGGATTTTTTTAGGTTGCCTGAGTAAAATATGCAGCACAACAGCCTGAAGAAGATTTAAAATACAGCATTAATTAGACATTCAAGGCTTCAATTTTAAAATCCTACATCAGAATGGTCCTTAATTATTTGAGTGACCCAAAGGATATGTATTGTCTAACCCAGAGTTTAAATGAACTGGCTTAACACTAGGAATACCACATTTTAGAGTGGCCTGAAGGGAGGATTAAAATATGCCTTTAACAGCCTGAATATATGTCAATATAGCTTTACTTTTAAAGCCCTTCATTTTAGAATCCTTCATCAGAATGCTCTGATATTACCTGAGACCACACACTGGATATGTGATGTCTCCCCCAGTCTTGGATTGAAGCTGGCATAACATCAGGATTTGTTTTAGAGTTGCCTGAAAAAAGAGTAAAATATGCCTTTAACAGCCTGAAAAGATTTAAAAATACAGCATTAATTAGACATTCAAGGCTTCAATTTTAAAATCCTACATCAGAATGGTCCTTAATTATTTAGTGACCCAATGGATATGTAGTGTCTAACCCAGAGTTTGAATGAACCTGGCTTAACACTAGGAATCCAATTTAGAGTGGCCTGAAGGAGATTTAAATATACATTTAACAGCTTGAATATATGTCAATATAGCTTTACTTTTAAGCCCTTAATTTTAGAATCCTTCATCAGAATGCTCTGATATTACCTGAGAGACACACTGGATATGTGATGTCTCCCCCAGTCTTGGATTGAAGCTGGAATAACATCAGGATTTGTTTTTAGAGTTGCCTGAAAAAAGTAAAATATGCCTTTAACAGCCTGAAGAAGATTTAAAATACAGCATTAATTAGACATTCAAGGCTTCAATTTTAAAATCCTACATCAGAATGGTCCTTAATTATTTGAGTGACCCAAAGGATATGTATTGTCTAACCAAGAGTTTGAATGAACCTGGCTTAACACTAGGAATACATTTTAGAGTGGCCTGAAGGAGATTTAAATATACATTTAACAGCCTGAATATATGTCAATATAGCTTTACTTTTAAGCCCTTAATTTTAGAATCCTTCATCAGAATGCTCTGATATTACCTGAGAGACACACTGGATATGTGTTGTCTCCCCCAGTCTTGGATTGAAGCTGGCATAACATCAGGATTTGTTTTTAGAGTTGCCTGAAAAAGTAAAAATATGCCTTTAACAGCCTGAAATATTTAAAATACAGCATTATTACATTAGACATTCAAGGCTTCAATTTAAAAGTGACCCTACATTGTCTAACAGTTTGAATGAACCTGGTTTAACATAGGAGAATACATTTTAGAGTGGCCCCAAGGAGAGGGCTATATAGCCTTAATATATATGTCAATATAGCTTTACTTTTAAGCCCTTAATTTTAGAATCCTACACCAGAATGCTCTGATATTACCTGAGCCACACTGGATTTGTGTTGTCTCCCCCAGTCTTGGATTAGGACATCCAAGAATTTGTTTTTTGATTGCCTGGCCTTTAACAGAATGAAGAAGATTTAAAAATACAGCATTAATTAGACATTCAATGCTTCTTTAAAATCCTACATCAGAATGGTCTTAATTATTTGAGTGACCCAATGGATATGTCAAGTTTGAATGAACCTGGCTTAACACTAGGAATCCATTTAAGTGGCCTGAAGGAGATTTAAATATACATTTAGAATCCTTCAATATAGCTTTACTTTTTAAGCCCTTAATTTTAGAATCCTTCACCAGAATGCTCTGAAATTACCTGAGAGACACACCGGGTATGTGATGTCTCCCCCAGTCTTGGATTGAAGCTGGCATAACATCAGGATTTGTTTTTAGAGTTGCCTGAAAAGAGTAAAACATGCCTTTAACAGCCTGAAGAAGATTTAAAATACAGCATTAATTAGACATTCAAGGCTTCAATTTTAAAATCCTACATAAGAATGGTCCTTAATTATTTGAGTGACACAATGGATATGTAGTGTCTAACCCAGAGTTTAAATGAACCTGGCTTAACACTAGGGAATCCATTTTAGAGTGGCCTGAAGGAGATTTAAATATGCCTTTAACAGCCTGAATATATGTCAATATAGCTTTTTACTTTTAAGCACTTAATTTTAGAATCCTTCATCAGAATGCTCTGATATTACCTGAGAGACACACTGGATATGTGATGTCTCCCCCTTGTCTTCTAGATTGAAGCTGGCATAACATCAGGATTTGTTTTTAGATTTGCCTGAAAAAAGAGTAAAATATGCCTTTAACAGCCTGAAGAAGATTTAAAATACAGCATTAATTAGACATTCAAGGCTTCAATTTTAAAATCCTACATGTGAATGGTCATAATTATTTGAGTGACCCAAAGGGATATGTATTGTCTAACCCAGAGTTTAAATGAACCTGGCTTAACACTAGGAATACATTTTAGAGTGGCCTGAAGGAGAGTTAAATATGCCTTTAATAGCCTGAATATATGTCAATATAGCTTTACTTTTTAAGCCCTTAATTTTAGAATCCTTCATCAGAATGCTCTGATATTACCTGAGAGCCACACCGGATATGTGATGTCTCCCCCAGTCTTGGATTGAAGCTGGCATAACATCAGATTTGTTTTTTAGAGTTGCCTGAAAAAGAGTAAAAAATATGCCTTTAACAGCCTGAAGAAGATTTAAAATACAGCATTAATTAGACATTCAAGGGCTTCAATTTAAAATCCTACATCAGAATGGTCCTTAATTACTTCAGTGACCCAAAGGATATGTATTGTCTAACCCAGAGTTTAAATGAACCTGGCTTAACACTAGGAATACATTTTAGAGTGGCCTGAAGAGTTAAATAACCTTTAACAGCCTGAATATATGTCAATATAGCTTTACTTTTTAAGCCCTTAATTTTAGAATCCTTCATCAAATGCTCTGATATTACCTGAGAGCCACACTGGATATGTGATGTCTCCCCAGTCTTGGATTGAAGCTGGCATAACATCAGGATTTGTTTTAGAGTTGCCTGAAAAGGTAAAATATGCCTTTAACAGCCTGAAGAAGATTTAAAATACAGCATTAATTAGACATTCAAGGCTTCAATTTTAAAATCCTACATCAGAATGGTCCTTAATTACCTGAGTGACCCAAAGGATATGTAGTGTCTAACCCAGAGTTTGAATGAACCTGGCTTAACACTAGGGGAACATTTTAGAGTGGCCTGAAGGAGAGTTAAATATGCCTTTAACAGCCTGAATATATGTCAATATAGCTTTACTTTTAAGCCCTTAATTTTAGAATCCTTCATCAGAATGCTCTGATATTACCGGAGAGCCACACTGGATATGTGATGTTTCCCACAGTCTTGGATTGAAGCTGGCATAACATCAGGATTTGTTTTTAGAGTTGCCTGAAAAAAGAGTAAAATATGCCTTTAACAGCCTGAAAAGATTTAAAATACAGCATTAATTAGACATTCAAGGCTTCAATTTTTAAAATCCTACATCAGAATGGTCCTTAATTATTTGAGTGACCCAATGGATATGTAGTGTCTAACCCAGAGTTTGAATGAACCTGGCTTAACACTAAGAATCCATTTTAGAATGGCCTGAAGGAGAGTTAAATATGCCTTTAATAGCCTGAATATATGTCAATATAGCTTTACTTTTAAGCCCTTAATTTTAGAATCCTTCATCAGAATGCTCTGATATTACCTGAGAGACACACTGGATATGTGATGTCTCCCCAGTCTTAGAATTGAAGCTGGCATAACATCAGGATTTGTTTTTAGAGTTGCCTGAAAAAGAGTAAAATATGCCTTTAACAGCCTGAAGAAGATTTAAAATACAGCATTAATTAGACATTCAAGGCTTCAATTTTAAAATCCTACATCAGAATGGTCCTTAATTATTTGAGTGACCCAAAGGATATGTATTGTCTAACCCAGAGTTTGAATGAACCTGGCTTAACACTAGGAATCCATTTTTAGAGTGGCCTGAAGGAGAGTTAAATATGCCTTTAACAGCCTTGAATATATGTCAATATAGCTTTACTTTTAAGCCCTTAATTTTAGAATCCTTCATCAGAATGCTCTGATATTACCTGAGAGCCACACTGGATATGTGATGTCTCCCCAGTCTTGGATTGAAGCTGGCATAACATCAGGATTTTTTTTTTAGAGTTGCCTGAAAAGAGTAAAATATGCCTTTAACAGCCTGAAGAAGATTTAAAATACAGCATTAATTAGACATTCAAGGCTTCAATTTAAAATCCTACATCAGAATGGTCCTTAATTATTTCAGTGACCCAAAGGATATGTATTGTCTAACCCAGAGTTTAAATGAACCTGGCTTAACACTAGGAATACATTTTAGAGTGGCCTGAAGGAGAGTTAAATATGCCTTTAAAGCCTGAATATATGTCAATATAGCTTTACTTTTTAAGCCCTTAATTTTAGAATCCTTCATCAGAATGCTCTGATATTACCGAGAGCCACACTGGATATGTGATGTTTCCCCAGTCTTGGATTGAAGCTGGCATAACATCAGGATTTGTTTTTAGAGTTGCCTGAAAAAGTAAAATATGCCTTTAACAGCCTGAAGAAGATTTAAAATACAGCATTAATTAGACATTCAAGGCTTCAATTTAAAATCCTACATCAGAATGGTCCTTAATTATTTGAGTGACCCAAAGGATATGTAGTGTCTAACCCAGAGTTTGAATGAACCTGGCTTAACACTAAGAATCCATTTTAGAGTGGCCTGAAGGAGAGTTAAATATGCCTTTAACAGCCTGAATATATGTCAATATAGCTTTACTTTTAAGCCCTTAATTTTAGAATCCTTCATCAGAATGCTCTGATATTACCGGAGAGCCACACTGGATATGTGATGTCTCCCCAGTCTTGGATTGAAGCTGGCATAACATCAGGATTTGTTTTTAGAGTTGCCTGAAAAAGAGTAAAATATGCCTTTAACAGCCTGAAGAAGATTTAAAATACAGCATTAATTAGACATTCAAGGCTTCAATTTTAAAATCCTACATCAGAATGGTCCTTAATTATTTGAGTGACCCAAAGGATATGTATTGTCTAACCCAGAGTTTGAATGAACCTGGCTTAACACTAGGAATACATTTTAGAGTGGCCTGAAGGAGAGTTAAATATGCCTTTAATAGACCTTGAATATATGTCAATATAGCTTTACTTTTTAAGCCCTTAATTTTAGAATCCTTCATCAGAATGCTCTGATATTACCTGAGAGCCACACTGGATATGTGATGTCTCCCCAGTCTTGGATTGAAGCTGGCATAACATCAGGATTTGTTTTTAGAGTTGCCTGAAAAAGAGTAAATATGCCTTTAACAGCCTGAAGAAGATTTAAAATACAGCATTAATTAGACATTCAAGGCTTCAATTTTAAAATCCTACATCAGAATGGTCCTTAATTATTTGAGTGACCCAAAGGATATGTATTGTCTAACCCAGAGTTTAAATGAACCTGGCTTAACACTAGGAATACATTTTAGAGTGGCCTGAAGGAGAGTTAAATATGCCTTTAACAGCCTGAATATATGTCAATATAGCTTTACTTTTAAGCCCTTAATTTTAGAATCCTTCATCAGAATGCTCTGATATTACCGGAGAGCCACACTGGATATGTGATGTTTCCCACAGTCTTGGATTGAAGCTGGCATAACATCAGGATTTGTTTTTAGAGTTGCCTGAAAAGAGTAAAATATGCCTTTAACAGCCTGAAAAAGATTTAAAATACAGCATTAATTAGACATTCAAGGCTTCAATTTTAAAATCCTACATCAGAATGGTCCTTAATTACCTGAGTGACCCAAAGGATATGTAGTGTCTAACCCAGAGTTTGAATGAACCTGGCTTAACGCTAAGAATCCATTTTAGAATGGCCTGAAGGAGAGTTAAATATGCCTTTAATAGCCTGAATATATGTCAATATAGCTTTACTTTTAAGCCCTTAATTTTAGAATCCTTCATCAGAATGCTCTGATATTACCTGAGAGCCACACTGGATATGTGATGTCTCCCCAGTCTTGGATTGAAGCTGGCATAACATCAGGATTTGTTTTTAGAGTTGCCTGAAAAAGAGTAAAATATGCCTTTAACAGCCTGAAGAAGATTTAAAATACAGCATTAATTAGACATTCAAGGCTTCAATTTTAAAATCCTACATCAGAATGGTCCTTAATTATTTGAGTGACCCAATGGATATGTAGTGTCTAACCCAGAGTTTGAATGAACCTGGCTTAACACTAGGAATCCATTTTAGAGTGGCCTGAAAGAGTTAAATATGCCTTTAACAGCCTGAATATATGTCAATATAGCTTTACTTTTAAGCCCTTAATTTTAGAATCCTTCATCAGAATGCTCTGATATTACCTGAGAGCCACACTGGATATGTGATGTCTCCCCAGTCTTGGATTGAAGCTGGCATAACATCAGGATTTGTTTTTAGAGTTGCCTGAAAAAAGAGTAAAATATGCCTTTAACAGCCTGAAGAAGATTTAAAATACAGCATTAATTAGACATTCAAGGCTTCAATTTTAAAATCCTACATCAGAATGGTCCTTAATTATTTGAGTGACCCAATGGATATGTAGTGTCTAACCCAGAGTTTGAATGAACCTGGCTTAACACTAGGAATCCATTTTAGAGTGGCCTGAAGGAGAGTTAAATATATGCCTTTAACAGCCTGAATATATGTCAATATAGCTTTACTTTTAAGCCCTTAATTTTAGAATCCTTCATCAGAATGCTCTGATATTACCGAGAGCCACACTGGATATGTGATGTCTCCCCAGTCTTGGATTGAAGCTGGCATAACATCAGGATTTGTTTTTAGAGTTGCCTGAAAAAGAGTAAAATATGCCTTTAACAGCCTGAAGAAGATTTAAAATACAGCATTAATTAGACATTCAAGGCTTCAATTTTAAAATCCTACATCAGAATGGTCCTTAATTATTTGAGTGACCCAAAAGGATATGTATTGTCTAACCCAGAGTTTGAATGAACCTGGCTTAACACTAGGAATACATTTTAGAGTGGCCTGAAGGAGAGTTAAATATGCCTTTAACAGCCTTGAATATATGTCAATATAGCTTTACTTTTAAGCCCTTAATTTTAGAATCCTTCATCAGAATGCTCTGATATTACCTGAGATACACACTGGATATGTGATGTTCTCCCCAGTCTTGGATTGAAGCTGGCATAACATCAGGATTTGTTTTTAGAGTTGCCTGAAAAAGAGTAAAATATGCCTTTAACAGCCTGAAGAAGATTTAAAATACAGCATTAATTAGACATTCAAGGCTTCAATTTTAAAATCCTACATCAGAATGGTCCTTAATTTGAGTGACCCAAAGGATATGTAGTGTCTAACCCAGAGTTTGAATGAACCTGGCTTAACACTAGGAATCCATTTTAGAGTGGCCTGAAGGAGAGTTAAATATGCCTTTAACAGCCTGAATATATGTCAATATAGCTTTACTTTTAAGCCCTTAATTTTAGAATCCTTCATCAGAATGCTCTGATATTACCTGAGAACACACTGGATATGTGATGTCTCCCCAGTCTTATTGAAGCTGGCATAACATCAGGATTTGTTTTTAGAGTTGCCTGAAAAAGAGTAAAATATGCCTTTAACAGCCTGAAGAAGATTTAAAATACAGCATTAATTAGACATTCAAGGCTTCAATTTTAAAATCCTACATCAGAATGGTCCTTAATTATTTGAGTGACCCAAAGGATATGTATTGTCTAACCCAGAGTTTGAAATGAACCTGGCTTAACACTAGGAATACATTTTAGAGTGGCCTGAAGGAGAGTTAAATATGCCTTTAACAGCCTGAATATATGTCAATATAGCTTTACTTTTAAGCCCTTAATTTTAGAATCCTTCATCAGAATGCTCTGATATTACCTGAGAGCCACACTGGATATGTGATGTCTCCCCCAGTCTTGGATTGAAGCTGGCATAACATCAGGATTTGTTTTTAGAGTTGCCTGAAAAAGAGTAAAATATGCCTTTAACAGCCTGAAGAAGATTTAAAATACAGCATTAATTAGACATTCAAGGCTTCAATTTTAAAATCCTACATCAGAATGGTCCTTAATTATTTGAGTGACACAATGGATATGTAGTGTCTAACCCAGAGTTTGAATGAACCTGGCTTAACAGTAGGAATCCATTTTAGAGTGGCCTGAAGGAGAGTTAAATATGCATTTAACAGCCTGAATATATGCCAACCTGGAGGAATCCATTTTAGAGGAGAGTTAAATATGCCTTTAACAGCCTGAATATATGTCAATATAGCTTACTTTTAAGCCCTTAATTTTAGAATCCTTCATCAGAATGCTCTGATATTACCGAGAGCCACACTGGATATGTGATGTTTCCCCAGTCTTGGATTGAAGCTGGCATAACATCAGGATTTGTTTTTAGAGTTGCCTGAAAAAGAGTAAAAATATGCCTTTAACAGCCTGAAGAAGATTTAAAATACAGCATTAATTAGACATTCAAGGCTTCAATTTTAAAATCCTACATCAGAATGGTCCTTAATTATTTGAGTGACCCAAAGGATATGTAGTGTCTAACCCAGAGTTTGAATGAACCTGGCTTAACACTAGGAATCCATTTTAGAGTGGCCTGAAGGAGAGTTAAATATGCCTTTAACAGCCTGAATATATGTCAATATAGCTTTACTTTTAAGCCCTTAATTTTAGAATCCTTCATCAGAATGCTCTGATATTACCTGAGAGCCACACTGGATATGTGATGTCTCCCCAGTCTTGGATTGAAGCTGGCATAACATCAGGATTTGTTTTTAGAGTTGCCTGAAAAGAGTAAAATATGCCTTTAACAGCCTGAAGAAGATTTAAAATACAGCATTAATTAGACATTCAAGGCTTCAATTTTAAAATCCTACATCAGAATGGTCCTTAATTATTTGAGTGACCCAATGGATATGTAGTGTCTAACCCAGAGTTTGAATGAACCTGGCTTAACACTAGGAATCCATTTTAGAGTGGCCTGAAGGAGAGTTAAATATGCATTTAACAGCCTGAATATATGTCAATATAGCTTTTTACTTTTTAAGCCCTTAATTTTAGAATCCTTCATCAGAATGCTCTGATATTACCTGAGAGCCACATGGATATGTGATGTCTCCCCAGTCTTGGATTGAAGCTGGCATAACATCAGGATTTGTTTTTAGAGTTGCCTGAAAAAGAGTAAAATATGCCTTTAACAGCCTGAAGAAGATTTAAAATACAGCATTAATTAGACATTCAAGGCTTCAATTTTAAAATCCTACATCAGAATGGTCCTTAATTATTTGAGTGACCCAAAGGATATGTATTGTCTAACCCAGAGTTTGAATGAACCTGGCTTAACACTAGGAATCCATTTTAGAGTGGCCTGAAGGAGAGTTAAATATGCATTTAACAGCCTGAATATATGTCAATATAGCTTTACTTTTAAGCCCTTAATTTTAGAATCCTTCATCAGAATGCTCTGATATTACCTGAGAGCCACACACTGGATATGTGATGTCTCCCCAGTCTTGGATTGAAGCTGGCATAACATCAGGATTTGTTTTAGAGTTGCCTGAAAAAGAGTAAAATATGCCTTTAACAGCCTGAAGAAGATTTAAAATACAGCATTAATTAGACATTCAAGGCTTCAATTTTAAAATCCTACATCAGAATGGTCCTTAATTATTTGAGTGACCCAAAGGATATGTATTGTCTAACCCAGAGTTTGAATGAACCTGGCTTAACACTAGGAATACATTTTTAGAGTGGCCTGAAGGAGATTTAAATATGCCTTTAACAGCCTTGAATATATGTCAATATAGCTTTACTTTTTAAGCCCTTAATTTTAGAATCCTTCATCAACACACTGGATATGTGATGTCTCCCCAGTCTTGGATTGAAGCTGGCATAACATCAGGATTTGTTTTTAGAGTTGCCTGAAAAAGAGTAAAATATGCCTTTAACAGCCTGAAGAAGATTTAAAATACAGCATTAATTAGACATTCAAGGCTTCAATTTTAAAATCCTACATCAGAATGGTCCTTAATTATTTGAGTGACCCAAAGGATATGTAGTGTCTAACCCAGAGTTTGAATGAACCTGGCTTAACACTAGGAATCCATTTTAGAGTGGCCTGAAGGAGAGTTAAATATGCCTTTAACAGCCTGAATATATGTCAATATAGCTTTACTTTTAAGCCCTTAATTTTAGAATCCTTCATCAGAATGCTCTGATATTACCCTTTGAGCCACACTGGATATGTGATGTTCCCCATAGTCTTGGAATGAAGCTGGCATAACATCAGGATTTGTTTTAGAGTTGCCTGAAAAGAGTAAAAATATGCCTTTAACAGCCTGAAGAAGATTTAAAATACAGCATTAATTAGACATTCAAGGCTTCAATTTAAAAAATCCTACATCAGAATGGTCCTTAATTATTTGAGTGACTGGATATGTAGTGTCTAACCCAGAGTTTGAATGAACCTGGCTTAACACTAGGAATCCATTTTAGAGTGGCCTGAAGGAGATTTAAATATGCCTTTAACAGCCTGAATATATGTCAATATAGCTTTACTTTTAAGCCCTTAATTTTAGAATCCTTCATCAGAATGCTCTGATATTACCGAGAGAGCCACACTGGATATGTGATGTCTCCCCAGTCTTAGATTGAAGCTGGAATAACATCAGGATTTGTTTTTAGAGTTGCCTGAAAAAGAGTAAAAATATGCCTTTAACAGCCTGAAGAAGATTTAAAATACAGCATTAATTAGACATTCAAGGCTTCAATTTTAAAATTTACATCAGAATGGTCCTTAATTATTTGAGTGACCCTGGATAAATTGTCTAAAGAGTTTGAATGAACCTGGCTTAACACTAGGCCATTTTAGAGTGGCCTGAAGGAGATTTAAATATGCCTTTAACAGCCTGAATATATGTCAATATAGCTTTACTTTTAAGCCCTTAATTTTAGAATCCTTCATCAGAATGCTCTGATATTACCTGGAGAGCCACACTGGAATGTGATGTTTCCCCCAGTCTTGGATTGAAGCTGGAATAACATCAGGATTTGTTTTTAGAGTTGCCTGAAAAAGAGTAAAATATGCCTTTAACAGCCTGAAGAAGATTTAAAAATACAGCATTAATTAGACATTCAAAGGCTTCAATTTTAAAATCCTACATCAGAATGGTCCTTAATTATTTGAGTGACCCAAAGGATATGTATTGTCTAACCCAGAGTTTGAATGAACCTGGCTTAACACTAGGAATCCATTTTAGAGTGGCCTGAAGGAGATTTAAATATGCCTTTAACAGCCTGAATATATGTCAATATAGCTTTACTTTTAAGCCCTTAATTTTAGAATCCTTCATCAGAATGCTCTGATATTACCTGAGAGACACACTGGATATGTGATGTCTCCCCCAGTCTTGGATTGAAGCTGGCATAACATCAGGATTTGTTTTTAGAGTTGCCTGAAAAGAGTAAAATATGCCTTTAACAGCCTGAAGAAGATTTAAAATACAGCATTAATTAGACATTCAAGGCTTCAATTTTAAAATCCTACATCAGAATGGTCCTTAATTATTTGAGTGACCCAATGGATATGTATTGTCTAACCCAGAGTTTGAATGAACCTGGCTTAACACTAGGAATCCATTTTAGAGTGGCCTGAAGGAGAGTTAAATATGCCTTTAACAGCCTGAATATATGTCAATATAGCTTTACTTTTAAGCCCTTAATTTTAGAATCCTTCATCAGAATGCTCTGATATTACCGGAGAGCCACACTGGATATGTGATGTTTCCCACAGTCTTGGATTGAAGCTGGCATAACATCAGGATTTGTTTTTAGAGTTGCCTGAAAAAGAGTAAAATATGCCTTTAACAGCCTGAAGAAGATTTAAAATACAGCATTAATTAGACATTCAAGGCTTCAATTTTAAAATCCTACATCAGAATGGTCCTTAATTATTTGAGTGACCCAATGGATATGTAGTGTCTAACCCAGAGTTTGAATGAACCTGGCTTAACACTAGGAATCCATTTTAGAGTGGCCTGAAGGAGAGTTAAATATGCCTTTAACAGCCTGAATATATGTCAATATAGCTTTACTTTTAAGCCCTTAATTTTAGAATCCTTCATCAGAATGCTCTGATATTACCTGAGAGCCACACTGGATATGTGATGTCTCCCCAGTCTTGGATTGAAGCTGGCATAACATCAGGATTTGTTTTTAGAGTTGCCTGAAAAAGAGTAAAATATGCCTTTAACAGCCTGAAGAAGATTTAAAATACAGCATTAATTAGACATTCAAGGCTTCAATTTTAAAATCCTACATCAGAATGGTCCTTAATTATTTGAGTGACCCAAAGGATATGTATTGTCTAACCCAGAGTTTGAATGAACCTGGCTTAACACTAGGAATCCATTTTAGAGTGGCCTGAAGGAGAGTTAAATATGCCTTTAACAGCCTGAATATATGTCAATATAGCTTTACTTTTAAGCCCTTAATTTTAGAATCCTTCATCAGAATGCTCTGATATTACCTGAGAGACACACTGGATATGTGATGTCTCCCCCAGTCTTGGATTGAAGCTGGCATAACATCAGGATTTGTTTTTAGAGTTGCCTGAAAAGAGTAAAATATGCCTTTAACAGCCTGAAGAAGATTTAAAATACAGCATTAATTAGACATTCAAGGCTTCAATTTTAAAATCCTACATCAGAATGGTCCTTAATTATTTGAGTGACCCAATGGATATGTAGTGTCTAACCCAGAGTTTGAATGAACCTGGCTTAACACTAGGAATCCATTTTAGAGTGGCCTGAAGGAGAGTTAAATATGCCTTTAACAGCCTGAATATATGTCAATATAGCTTTACTTTTAAGCCCTTAATTTTAGAATCCTTCATCAGAATGCTCTGATATTACCTGAGAGACACACTGGATATGTGATGTTTCCCACAGTCTTGGATTGAAGCTGGCATAACATCAGGATTTGTTTTTAGAGTTGCCTGAAAAAGAGTAAAATATGCCTTTAACAGCCTGAAAAAGATTTAAAATACAGCATTAATTAGACATTCAAGGCTTCAATTTTAAAATCCTACATCAGAATGGTCCTTAATTATTTGAGTGACCCAATGGATATGTAGTGTCTAACCCAGAGTTTGAATGAACCTGGCTTAACACTAGGAATCCATTTTAGAGTGGCCTGAAGGAGAGTTAAATATGCCTTTAACAGCCTGAATATATGTCAATATAGCTTTACTTTTAAGCCCTTAATTTTAGAATCCTTCATCAGAATGCTCTGATATTACCTGAGAGCCACACTGGATATGTGATGTCTCCCCAGTCTTGGATTGAAGCTGGCATAACATCAGGATTTGTTTTTAGAGTTGCCTGAAAAAGAGTAAAATATGCCTTTAACAGCCTGAAAAAGATTTAAAATACAGCATTAATTAGACATTCAAGGCTTCAATTTTAAAATCCTACATCAGAATGGTCCTTAATTATTTGAGTGACCCAATGGATATGTAGTGTCTAACCCAGAGTTTGAATGAACCTGGCTTAACACTAGGAATCCATTTTAGAGTGGCCTGAAGGAGAGTTAAATATGCCTTTAACAGCCTGAATATATGTCAATATAGCTTTTACTTTTAAGCCCTTAATTTTAGAATCCTTCATCAGAATGCTCTGATATTACCTGAGAGCCACACTGGATATGTGATGTCTCCCCAGTCTTGGATTGAAGCTGGCATAACATCAGGATTTGTTTTTAGAGTTGCCTGAAAAAGAGTAAAATATGCCTTTAACAGCCTGAAGAAGATTTAAAATACAGCATTAATTAGACATTCAAGGCTTCAATTTTAAAATCCTACATCAGAATGGTCCTTAATTATTTGAGTGACCCAATGGATATGTAGTGTCTAACCCAGAGTTTGAATGAACCTGGCTTAACACTAGGAATCCATTTTAGAGTGGCCTGAAGGAGAGTTAAATATGCCTTTAACAGCCTGAATATATGTCAATATAGCTTTACTTTTAAGCCCTTAATTTTAGAATCCTTCATCAGAATGCTCTGATATTACCTGAGAGAGCCACACTGGATATGTGATGTCTCCCCAGTCTTGGATTGAAGCTGGCATAACATCAGGATTTGTTTTTAGAGTTGCCTGAAAAAGAGTAAAATATGCCTTTAACAGCCTGAAAAAGATTTAAAATACAGCATTAATTAGACATTCAAGGCTTCAATTTTAAAATCCTACATCAGAATGGTCCTTAATTATTTGAGTGACCCAATGGATATGTAGTGTCTAACCCAGAGTTTGAATGAACCTGGCTTAACACTAGGAATCCATTTTTAGAGTGGCCTGAAGGAGATTTAAATATGCATTTAACAGCCTTGAATATATGTCAATATAGCTTTACTTTTAAGCCCTTAATTTTAGAATCCTTCATCAGAATGCTCTGATATTACCTGAGAGACACACTGGATATGTGATGTCTCCCCAGTCTTGGATTGAAGCTGGCATAACATCAGGATTTGTTTTTAGAGTTGCCTGAAAAAGAGTAAAATATGCCTTTAACAGCCTGAAGAAGATTTAAAATACAGCATTAATTAGACATTCAAGGCTTCAATTTTAAAATCCTACATCAGAATGGTCCTTAATTATTTGAGTGACCCAATGGATATGTAGTGTCTAACCCAGAGTTTGAATGAACCTGGCTTAACACTAGGAATCCATTTTAGAGTGGCCTGAAGGAGAGTTAAATATGCCTTTAACAGCCTGAATATATGTCAATATAGCTTTACTTTTAAGCCCTTAATTTTAGAATCCTTCATCAGAATGCTCTGATATTACCTGAGACACACTGGATATGTGATGTTTCCCCAGTCTTGGATTGAAGCTGGCATAACATCAGGATTTGTTTTTAGAGTTGCCTGAAAAAGAGTAAAATATGCCTTTAACAGCCTGAAGAAGATTTAAAATACAGCATTAATTAGACATTCAAGGCTTCAATTTTAAAATCCTACATCAGAATGGTCCTGTAATTATTTGAGTGACCCAAAGGATATGTATTGTCTAACCCAGAGTTTGAATGAACCTGGCTTAACACTAGGAATCCATTTTAGAGTGGCCTGAAGGAGAGTTAAATATGCCTTTAACAGCCTGAATATATGTCAATATAGCTTTACTTTTAAGCCCTTAATTTTAGAATCCTTCATCAGAATGCTCTGATATTACCTGAGAGAGCCACACTGGATATGTGATGTCTCCCCCAGTCTTGGATTGAAGCTGGCATAACATCAGGATTTGTTTTTAGAGTTGCCTGAAAAAGAGTAAAATATGCCTTTAACAGCCTGAAGAAGATTTAAAATACAGCATTAATTAGACATTCAAGGCTTCAATTTTTAAAATCCTACATCAGAATGGTCCTTAATTATTTGAGTGACCCAATGGATATGTAGTGTCTAACCCAGAGTTTGAATGAACCTGGCTTAACACTAGGAATCCATTTTAGAGTGGCCTGAAGGAGATTTAAATATGCCTTTAACAGCCTGAATATATGTCAATATAGCTTTACTTTTAAGCCCTTAATTTTAGAATCCTTCATCAGAATGCTCTGATATTACCTGAGAGACACACTGGATATGTGATGTCTCCCCAGTCTTGGATTGAAGCTGGCATAACATCAGGATTTGTTTTTAGAGTTGCCTGAAAAGAGTAAAATATGCCTTTAACAGCCTGAAGAAGATTTAAAATACAGCATTAATTAGACATTCAAGGCTTCAATTTTAAAATCCTACATCAGAATTGTCCTTAATTATTTGAGTGACCCAATGGATATATAGTGTCTAACCCAGAGTTTGAATGAACCTGGCTTAACACTAGGAATCCATTTTAGAGTGGCCTGAAAGAGAGTTAAATATGCCTTTAACAGCCTGAATATATGTCAATATAGCTTTACTTTTAAGCCCTTAATTTTAGAATCCTTCATCAGAATGCTCTGATATTACCTGAGAGGACACACTGGATATGTGATGTCTCCCCCAGTCTTGGATTGAAGCTGGCATAACATCAGGATTTGTTTTTAGAGTTGCCTGAAAAGAGTAAAATATGCCTTTAACAGCCTGAAGAAGATTTAAAATACAGCATTAATTAGACATTCAAGGCTTCAATTTTAAAATCCTACATCAGAATGGTCCTTAATTATTTGAGTGACCCAAAGGATATGTAGTGTCTAACCCAGAGTTTGAATGAACCTGGCTTAACACTAGGAATCCATTTTAGAGTGGCCTGAAGGAGAGTTAAATATGCCTTTAACAGCCTGAATATATGTCAATATAGCTTTACTTTTAAGCCCTTAATTTTAGAATCCTTCATCAGAATGCTCTGATATTACCCGAGAGCCACACTGGATATGTGATGTCTCCCCAGTCTTGGATTGAAGCTGGCATAACATCAGGATTTGTTTTTAGAGTTGCCTGAAAAAGAGTAAAATATGCCTTTAACAGCCTGAAGAAGATTTAAAATACAGCATTAATTAGACATTCAAGGCTTCAATTTTAAAATCCTACATCAGAATGGTCCTTAATTATTTGAGTGACCCAATGGATATGTAGTGTCTAACCCAGAGTTTGAATGAACCTGGCTTAATTTTAAGTAGGAATCCAACTGGCCCAGGAGTTTAAATACATTTAACAGCCTTTATGCCAACCTGGCTTAAAAGTAGGAATCCATTTTAGAGTGGCCTGAAGGAGAGTTAAATATGCCTTTAACAGCCTGAATATATGTCAATATAGCTTTACTTTTAAGCCCTTAATTTTAGAATCCTTCATCAGAATGCTCTGATATTACCCGAGAGCCACACTGGATATGTGATGTCTCCCCCAGTCTTGGATTGAAGCTGGCATAACATCAGGATTTGTTTTTAGAGTTGCCTGAAAAAGAGTAAAATATGCCTTTAACAGCCTGAAGAAGATTTAAAATACAGCATTAATTAGACATTCAAGGCTTCAATTTTAAAATCCTACATCAGAATGGTCCTTAATTATTTGAGTGACCCAAATGGATATGTAGTGTCTAACCCAGAGTTTGAATGAACCTGGCTTAACACTAGGAATCCATTTTAGAGTGGCCTGAAGGAGAGTTAAATATGCCTTTAACAGCCTGAATATATGTCAATATAGCTTTACTTTTAAGCCCTTAATTTTAGAATCCTTCATCAGAATGCTCTGATATTACCGAGAGACACACTGGATATGTGATGTCTCCCCAGTCTTGGATTGAAGCTGGCATAACATCAGGATTTGTTTTTAGAGTTGCCTGAAAAAAGTAAAATATGCCTTTAACAGCCTGAAGAAGATTTAAAATACAGCATTAATTAGACATTCAAGGCTTCAATTTTAAAATCCTACATCAGAATGGTCCTTAATTATTTGAGTGACCCAATGGATATGTAGTGTCTAACCCAGAGTTTGAATGAACCTGGCTTAACACTAGGAATCCATTTTAGAGTGGCCTGAAGGAGAGTTAAATATGCCTTTAACAGCCTGAATATATGTCAATATAGCTTTACTTTTAAGCCCTTAATTTTAGAATCCTTCATCAGAATGCTCTGATATTACCTGAGAATCCCACACTGGATATGTGATGTCTCCCCAGTCTTGGATTGAAGCTGGCATAACATCAGGATTTGTTTTTAGAGTTGCCTGAAAAAGAGTAAAATATGCCTTTAACAGCCTGAAAAGATTTAAAATACAGCATTAATTAGACATTCAAGGCTTCAATTTTAAAATCCTACATCAGAATGGTCCTTAATTATTTGAGTGACCCAAAGGATATGTATTGTCTAACCCAGAGTTTGAATGAACCTGGCTTAACACTAGGAATCCATTTTAGAGTGGCCTGAAGGAGAGTTAAATATGCCTTTAACAGCCTGAATATATGTCAATATAGCTTTACTTTTAAGCCCTTAATTTTAGAATCCTTCATCAGAATGCTCTGATATTACCCGAGAGCCACACTGGATATGTGATGTCTCCCCAGTCTTGGATTGAAGCTGGCATAACATCAGGATTTGTTTTTAGAGTTGCCTGAAAAAAGTAAAATATGCCTTTAACAGCCTGAAAAGATTTAAAATACAGCATTAATTAGACATTCAAGGCTTCAATTTTAAAATCCTACATCAGAATGGTCCTTAATTATTTGAGTGACCCAATGGATATGTAGTGTCTAACCCAGAGTTTGAATGAACCTGGCTTAACACTAGGAATCCATTTTAGAGTGGCCTGAAGGAGAGTTAAATATGCCTTTAACAGCCTGAATATATGTCAATATAGCTTTACTTTTAAGCCCTTAATTTTAGAATCCTTCATCAGAATGCTCTGATATTACCGAGAGCCACACTGGATATGTGATGTTTCCCCAGTCTTGGATTGAAGCTGGCATAACATCAGGATTTGTTTTTAGAGTTGCCTGAAAAAGAGTAAAATATGCCTTTAACAGCCTGAAGAAGATTTAAAATACAGCATTAATTAGACATTCAAGGCTTCAATTTTAAAATCCTACATCAGAATGGTCCTTAATTATTTGAGTGACCCAATGGATATGTAGTGTCTAACCCAGAGTTTGAATGAACCTGGCTTAACACTAGGAATCCATTTTAGAGTGGCCTGAAGGAGAGTTAAATATGCCTTTAACAGCCTGAATATATGTCAATATAGCTTTACTTTTAAGCCCTTAATTTTAGAATCCTTCATCAGAATGCTCTGATATTACCTGAGAGAACACACTGGATATGTGATGTCTCCCCCAGTCTTGGATTGAAGCTGGCATAACATCAGGATTTGTTTTTAGAGTTGCCTGAAAAAGAGTAAAATATGCCTTTAACAGCCTGAAGAAGATTTAAAATACAGCATTAATTAGACATTCAAGGCTTCAATTTTAAAATCCTACATCAGAATGGTCCTTAATTATTTGAGTGACCCAAATGGATATGTAGTGTCTAACCCAGAGTTTGAATGAACCTGGCTTAACACTAGGAATCCATTTTAGAGTGGCCTGAAGGAGAGTTAAATATGCCTTTAACAGCCTGAATATTTGTCAATATAGCTTTACTTTTAAGCCCTTAATTTTAGAATCCTTCATCAGAATGCTCTGATATTACCTGAGAGCCACACTGGATATGTGATGTCTCCCCAGTCTTGGATTGAAGCTGGCATAACATCAGGATTTGTTTTTAGAGTTGCCTGAAAAAGAGTAAAATATGCCTTTAACAGCCTGAAGAAGATTTAAAATACAGCATTAATTAGACATTCAAGGCTTCAATTTTAAAATCCTACATCAGAATGGTCCTTAATTATTTGAGTGACCCAATGGATATGTAGTGTCTAACCCAGAGTTTGAATGAACCTGGCTTAACACTAGGAATCCATTTTAGAGTGGCCTGAAGGAGATTTAAATATGCCTTTAACAGCCTGAATATATGTCAATATAGCTTTACTTTTAAGCCCTTAATTTTAGAATCCTTCATCAGAATGCTCTGATATTACCTGAGAACACACTGGATATGTGATGTCTCCCCAGTCTTGGATTGAAGCTGGCATAACATCAGGATTTGTTTTTAGAGTTGCCTGAAAAAAGAGTAAAATATGCCTTTAACAGCCTGAAGAAGATTTAAAATACAGCATTAATTAGACATTCAAGGCTTCAATTTTAAAATCCTACATCAGAATGGTCCTTAATTATTTGAGTGACCCAAAGGATATGTATTGTCTAACCCAGAGTTTGAATGAACCTGGCTTAACACTAGGAATCCATTTTAGAGTGGCCTGAAGGAGAGTTAAATATGCCTTTAACAGCCTGAATATATGTCAATATAGCTTTACTTTTAAGCCCTTAATTTTAGAATCCTTCATCAGAATGCTCTGATATTACCTGAGAGCCACACTGGATATGTGATGTCTCCCCAGTCTTGGATTGAAGCTGGCATAACATCAGGATTTGTTTTTAGAGTTGCCTGAAAAGAGTAAAATATGCCTTTAACAGCCTGAAGAAGATTTAAAATACAGCATTAATTAGACATTCAAGGCTTCAATTTTAAAATCCTACATCAGAATGGTCCTTAATTATTTGAGTGACCCAAAGGATATGTATTGTCTAACCCAGAGTTTGAATGAACCTGGCTTAACACTAGGAATACATTTTAGAGTGGCCTGAAGGAGAGTTAAATATGCCTTTAACAGCCTGAATATATGTCAATATAGCTTTACTTTTAAGCCCTTAATTTTAGAATCCTTCATCAGAATGCTCTGATATTACCTGAGAGACACACTGGATATGTGATGTTTCCCAGTCTTGGATTGAAGCTGGCATAACATCAGGATTTGTTTTAGAGTTGCCTGAAAAAAAGAGTAAAATATGCCTTTAACAGCCTGAAGAAGATTTAAAATACAGCATTAATTAGACATTCAAGGCTTCAATTTTAAAATCCTACATCAGAATGGTCCTTAATTATTTACCTGAGTGACCCAAAGGATATGTATTGTCTAACCCAGAGTTTGAATGAACCTGGCTTAACACTAGGAATCCATTTTAGAGTGGCCTGAAGGAGAGTTAAATATGCCTTTAACAGCCTGAATATATGTCAATATAGCTTTACTTTTAAGCCCTTAATTTTAGAATCCTTCATCAGAATGCTCTGATATTACCTGAGAGCCACACTGGATATGTGATGTCTCCCCAGTCTTGGATTGAAGCTGGCATAACATCAGGATTTGTTTTTAGAGTTGCCTGAAAAAGAGTAAAATATGCCTTTAACAGCCTGAAAAGATTTAAAATACAGCATTAATTAGACATTCAAGGCTTCAATTTTAAAATCCTACATCAGAATGGTCCTTATTATTTGAGTGACCCAAAGGATATGTAGTGTCTAACCCAGAGTTTGAATGAACCTGGCTTAACACTAGGAATCCATTTTAGAGTGGCCTGAAGGAGATTTAAATATGCATTTAACAGCTTGAATATATGTCAATATAGCTTTACTTTTAAGCCCTTAATTTTAGAATCCTTCATCAGAATGCTCTGATATTACCCGAGAGCCACACTGGATATGTGATGTTTCCCACAGTCTTGGATTGAAGCTGGCATAACATCAGGATTTGTTTTTAGAGTTGCCTGAAAAAGAGTAAAATATGCCTTTAACAGCCTGAAGAAGATTTAAAATACAGCATTAATTAGACATTCAAGGCTTCAATTTTAAAATCCTACATCAGAATGGTCCTTAATTATTTGAGTGACCCAATGGATATGTAGTGTCTAACCCAGAGTTTGAATGAACCTGGCTTAACACTAGGAATCCATTTTAGAGTGGCCTGAAGGAGATTTAAATATGCCTTTAACAGCCTGAATATATGTCAATATAGCTTTACTTTTAAGCCCTTAATTTTAGAATCCTTCATCAGAATGCTCTGATATTACCCGAGAGCCACACTGGATATGTGATGTCTCCCCCAGTCTTGGATTGAAGCTGGCATAACATCAGGATTTGTTTTTAGAGTTGCCTGAAAAAAGTAAAATATGCCTTTAACAGCCTGAAGAAGATTTAAAATACAGCATTAATTAGACATTCAAGGCTTCAATTTTAAAATCCTACATCAGAATGGTCCTTAATTATTTGAGTGACCCAAAGGATATGTAGTGTCTAACCCAGAGTTTGAATGAACCTGGCTTAACACTAGGAATCCATTTTAGAGTGGCCTGAAGGAGAGTTAAATATGCCTTTAACAGCCTGAATATATGTCAATATAGCTTTACTTTTAAGCCCTTAATTTTAGAATCCTTCATCAGAATGCTCTGATATTACCCGAGAGCCACACTGGATATGTGATGTTTCCCACAGTCTTGGATTGAAGCTGGCATAACATCAGGATTTGTTTTTAGAGTTGCCTGAAAAAGAGTAAAATATGCCTTTAACAGCCTGAAGAAGATTTAAAATACAGCATTAATTAGACATTCAAGGCTTCAATTTTAAAATCCTACATCAGAATGGTCCTTAATTATTTGAGTGACCCAATGGATATGTAGTGTCTAACCCAGAGTTTGAATGAACCTGGCTTAACACTAGGAATCCATTTTAGAGTGGCCTGAAGGAGAGTTAAATATGCCTTTAACAGCCTGAATATATGTCAATATAGCTTTACTTTTAAGCCCTTAATTTTAGAATCCTTCATCAGAATGCTCTGATATTACCCGAGCCACACTGGATATGTGATGTCTCCCCCAGTCTTGGATTGAAGCTGGCATAACATCAGGATTTGTTTTTAGAGTTGCCTGAAAAGAGTAAAATATGCCTTTAACAGCCTGAAGAAGATTTAAAATACAGCATTAATTAGACATTCAAGGCTTCAATTTTAAAAATCCTACATCAGAATGGTCCTTAATTATTTGAGTGACACAATGGATATGTAGTGTCTAACCCAGAGTTTGAATGAACCTGGCTTAACACTAGGAATCCATTTTAGAGTGGCCTGAAAAGAGTTAAATATGCCATTTAACAGCCTGAATATATGTCAATATAGCTTTACTTTTAAGCCCTTAATTTTAGAATCCTTCATCAGAATGCTCTGATATTACCCGAGAGCCACACTGGATATGTGATGTTCCCCAGTCTTGGATTGAAGCTGGCATAACATCAGGATTTGTTTTAGAGTTGCCTGAAAAAGAGTAAAATATGCCTTTAACAGCCTGAAGAAGATTTAAAATACAGCATTAATTAGACATTCAAGGCTTCAATTTTAAAATCCTACATCAGAATGGTCCTTAATTATTTGAGTGACCCAATGGATATGTAGTGTCTAACCCAGAGTTTGAATGAACCTGGCTTAACACTAGGAATCCATTTTAGAGTGGCCTGAAGGAGAGTTAAATATGCCTTTAACAGCCTGAATATATGTCAATATAGCTTTACTTTTAAGCCCTTAATTTTAGAATCCTTCATCAGAATGCTCTGATATTACCTGAGAGAGACACACTGGATATGTGATGTTTCCCCAGTCTTGATTGAAGCTGGCATAACATCAGGATTTGTTTTTAGAGTTGCCTGAAAAAGAGTAAAATATGCCTTTAACAGCCTGAAGAAGATTTAAAATACAGCATTAATTAGACATTCAAGGCTTCAATTTTAAAATCCTACATCAGAATGGTCCTTAATTATTTGAGTGACCCAAATAGATATGTAGTGTCTAACCCAGAGTTTGAATGAACCTGGCTTAACACTAGGAATCCATTTTAGAGTGGCCTGAAGGAGATTAAATATGCCTTTAACAGCCTGAATATATGTCAAATAATATAGCTTTACTTTTAAGCCCTTAATTTTAGAATCCTTCATCAGAATGCTCTGATATTACCCGAGAGCCACACTGGATATGTGATGTTTCCCACAGTCTTGGAATGAAGCTGGCATAACATCAGGATTTGTTTTTAGAGTTGCCTGAAAAGAGTAAAAATATGCCTTTAACAGCCTGAAGAAGATTTAAAATACAGCATTAATTAGACATTCAAGGCTTCAATTTTAAAATCCTACATCAGAATGGTCTTAATTATTTGAGTGACCCAATGGATATGTAGTGTCTAACCCAGAGTTTGAATGAACCTGGCTTAACACTAGGAATCCATTTTAGAGTGGCCTGAAGGAGAGTTAAATATGCCTTTAACAGCCTGAATATATGTCAATATAGCTTTACTTTTAAGCCCTTAATTTTAGAATCCTTCATCAGAATGCTCTGATATTACCTGAGAGACACACTGGATATGTGATGTTTCCCCCAGTCTTGGATTGAAGCTGGCATAACATCAGGATTTGTTTTTAGAGTTGCCTGAAAAAAGAGTAAAATATGCCTTTAACAGCCTGAAGAAGATTTAAAATACAGCATTAATTAGACATTCAAGGCTTCAATTTTAAAATCCTACATCAGAATGGTCCTTAATTATTTGAGTGACCCAATGGATATGTAGTGTCTAACCCAGAGTTTGAATGAACCTGGCTTAACACTAGGAATCCATTTTAGAGTGGCCTGAAGGAGAGTTAAATATGCCTTTAACAGCCTGAATATATGTCAATATAGCTTTACTTTTAAGCCCTTAATTTTAGAATCCTTCATCAGAATGCTCTGATATTTTTGAGAGCCACACTGGATATGTGATGTTCCCCAGTCTTGGATTGAAGCTGGCATAACATCAGGATTTGTTTTTAGAGTTGCCTGAAAAAGAGTAAAATATGCCTTTAACAGCCTGAAGAAGATTTAAAATACAGCATTAATTAGACATTCAAGGCTTCAATTTTAAAATCCTACATCAGAATGGTCCTTAATTATTTGAGTGACCCAATGGATATGTAGTGTCTAACCCAGAGTTTGAATGAACCTGGCTTAACACTAGGAATCCATTTTAGAGTGGCCTGAAGGAGATTTAAATATGCCTTTAACAGCCTGAATATATGTCAATATAGCTTTACTTTTAAGCCCTTAATTTTAGAATCCTTCATCAGAATGCTCTGATATTACCCGAGAGCCACACTGGATATGTGATGTCTCCCCAGTCCTGGATTGAAGCTGGCATAACATAAGGATTTGTTTTTAAAGTTGCCTGAAAAAGAGTAAAATATGCCTTTAACAGCCTGAAGAAGATTTAAAATACAGCATTAATTAGACATTCAAGGCTTCAATTTTAAAATCCTACATCAGAATGGTCCTTAATTACCAAAGTGACCCAATGGATATGTAGTGTCTAACCCAGAGTTTGAATGAACCTGGCTTAACACTAGGAATGAATCCATTTTAGAGTGGCCTGAAGGAGAGTTAAATATGCCTTTTAACAGCCTGAATATATGTCAATATAGCTTTACTTTTAAGCCCTTAATTTTAGAATCCTTCATCAGAATGCTCTGATATTACCCGAGAGCCACACTGGATATGTGATGTCTCCCCCAGTCTTAGATTGAAGCTGGAATAACATCAGGATTTGTTTTTAGAGTTGCCTGAAAAAGAGTAAAATATGCCTTTAACAGCCTGAAGAAGATTTAAAATACAGCATTAATTAGACATTCAAGGCTTCAATTTTAAAATCCTACATCAGAATGGTCCTTAATTATTTCAGTGACCCAAAGGATATGTATTGTCTAACCCAGAGTTTAAATGAACCTGGCTTAACACTAGGAATACATTTTAGAGTGGCCTGATTGAGAGTTAAATATGCCTTTAACCGCCTGAATATATGTCAATATAGCTTTACTTTTAAGCCCTTAATTTTAGAATCCTTCATCAGAATGCTCTGATATTACCCGAGAACCACACTGGATATGTGATGTTTCCCCACTTGGAATGAAGCTGGCATAACATCAGGATTTGTTTTTAGAGTTGCCTGAAAAAGAGTAAAATATGCCTTTAACAGCCTGAAAAGATTTAAAATACAGCATTAATTAGACATTCAAGGCTTCAAATTTAAAATCCTACATCAGAATGGTCCTTAATTTTTGAGTTTCAAAAAATGGATATGTAGTGTCTAACCCAGAGTTTGAATGAACCTGGCTTAACACTAGGAATCCATTTTAGAGTGGCCTGAAGGAGATTTAAATATGCCTTTAACAGCCTTGAATATATGTCAATATAGCTTTACTTTTAAGCCCTTAATTTTAGAATCCTTCATCAGAATGCTCTGATATTACCTGAGAGACCACAATGGATATGTGATGTCTCCCACAGTCTTGGATTGAAGCTGGCATAACATCAGGATTTGTTTTTAAGTTGCCTGAAAAAGAGTAAAATATGCCTTTAACAGCCTGAAGAAGATTTAAAATACAGCATTAATTAGACATTCAAGGCTTCAATTTTAAAATCCTACATCAGAATGGTCCTTAATTATTTGAGTGACCCAAATGGATATGTAGTGTCTAACCCAGAGTTTGAATGAACCTGGCTTAACACTAGGAATCCATTTTAGAGTGGCCTGAAAGAGAGATTTAAATATGCCTTTAACAGCCTGAATATATGTCAATATAGCTTTACTTTTAAGCCCTTAATTTTAGAATCCTTCATCAGAATGCTCTGATATTACCCGAGAGCCACACTGGATATGTGATGTTCCCCAGTCTTGGATTGAAGCTGGCATAACATCAGGATTTGTTTTTAGAGTTGCCTGAAAAAAAGAGTAAAATATGCCTTTAACAGCCTGAAGAAGATTTAAAATACAGCATTAATTAGACATTCAAGGCTTCAATTTTAAAATCCTACATCAGAATGGTCCTTAATTATTTGAGTGACCCAAAGGATATGTAGTGTCTAACCCAGAGTTTGAATGAACCTGGCTTAACACTAGAATCCATTTTAGAATGGCCTGAAGGAGAGTTAAATATGCCTTTAATAGCCTGAATATATGTCAATATAGCTTTACTTTTAAGCCCTTAATTTTAGAATCCTTCATCAGAATGCTCTGATATTACCTGAGAGCCACACTGGATATGTGATGTCTCCCCCAGTCTTGGATTGAAGCTGGCATAACATCAGGATTTGTTTTAGAGTTGCCTGAAAAAGAGTAAAATATGCCTTTAACAGCCTGAAGAAGATTTAAAATACAGCATTAATTAGACATTCAAGGCTTCAATTTTAAAATCCTACATCAGAATGGTCCTTAATTATTTGAGTGACCCAATGGATATGTAGTGTCTAACCCAGAGTTTGAATGAACCTGGCTTAACACTAGGAATCCATTTTAGAGTGGCCTGAAGGAGAGTTAAATATGCCTTTAACAGCCTGAATATATGTCAATATAGCTTTACTTTTAAGCCCTTAATTTTAGAATCCTTCATCAGAATGCTCTGATATTACCTGAGAGCCACACTGGATATGTGATGTTTCCCCAGTTTGGATTGAAGCTGGCATAACATCAGGATTTGTTTTTAGAGTTGCCTGAAAAAGAGTAAAATATGCCTTTAACAGCCTGAAAAGATTTAAAATACAGCATTAATTAGACATTCAAGGCTTCAATTTTAAAATCCTACATCAGAATGGTCCTTAATTATTTGAGTGACCCAATGGATATGTAGTGTCTAACCCAGAGTTTGAATGAACCTGGCTTAACACTAGGAATCCATTTTAGAGTGGCCTGAAGGAGAGTTAAATATGCCTTTAACAGCCTGAATATATGTCAATATAGCTTTACTTTTAAGCCCTTAATTTTAGAATCCTTCATCAGAATGCTCTGATATTACCTGAGAGCCACACTGGATATGTGATGTTTCCCCCAGTCTGGATTGAAGCTGGCATAACATCAGGATTTGTTTTTAGAGTTGCCTGAAAAAAAGTAAAATATGCCTTTAACAGCCTGAAGAAGATTTAAAATACAGCATTAATTAGACATTCAAGGCTTCAATTTTAAAATCCTACATCAGAATGGTCCTTAATTATTTGAGTGACACAATGGATATGTAGTGTCTAACCCAGAGTTTGAATGAACCTGGCTTAACACTAGGAATACATTTTAGAGTGGCCTGAAGGAGAGTTAAATATGCCTTTAACAGCCTTGAATATATGTCAATATAGCTTTACTTTTAAGCCCTTAATTTTAGAATCCTTCATCAGAATGCTCTGATATTACCGAAACCACACTGGATATGTGATGTCTCCCCAGTCTTGGATTGAAGCTGGCATAACATCAGGATTTGTTTTAGAGTTGCCTGAAAAAGAGTAAAATATGCCTTTAACAGCCTGAAGAAGATTTAAAATACAGCATTAATTAGACATTCAAGGCTTCAATTTTAAAATCCTACATCAGAATGGTCCTTAATTATTTGAGTGACCCAAAGGATATGTATTGTCTAACCCAGAGTTTGAATGAACCTGGCTTAACACTATGAATACATTTTAGAGTGGAGTGAAGGAGAGTTAAATATGCCTTTAATAGCCTTAATATATGTCAATATAGCTTTACTTTTAAGCCCTTAATTTTAGAATCCTTCATCAGAATGCTCTGATATTACCGAGAGCCACACTGGATATGTGATGTTTCCCCCCAGTCTTGGATTGAAGCTGGCATAACATCAGGATTTGTTTTTTAGAGTTGCCTGAAAAAAGAGTAAAATATGCCTTTAACAGCCTGAAGAAGATTTAAAATACAGCATTAATTAGACATTCAAGGCTTCAATTTTAAAATCCTACATCAGAATGGTCCTTAATTATTTGAGTGACCCAAAGGATATGTAGTGTCTAACCCAGAGTTGGAATGAACCTGGTTTAACAGTAGGAATCCATTTTAGAGTGGCCTGAAGGAGAGTTTAATATGCCTTTAACAGCCTGAATATATGTCAATATAGCTTTACTTTTAAGCCCTTAATTTTAGAATCCTTCATCAGAATGCTCTGATATTACCAAGAGCCACACTGGATATGTGATGTCTCCCCCAGTCTTGGATTGAAGCTGGCATAACATCAGGATTTGTTTTTAGAGTTGCCTGAAAAGAGTAAAATATGCCTTTAACAGCCTGAAAAGATTTAAAATACAGCATTAATTAGACATTCAAGGCTTCAATTTTAAAATCCTACATCAGAATGGTCCTTAATTATTTGAGTGACCCAAAGGATATGTAGTGTCTAACCCAGAGTTTGAATGAACCTGGCTTAACACTAGGAATCCATTTTAGAGTGGCCTGAAGGAGATTTAAATATGCCTTTAACAGCCTGAATATATGTCAATATAGCTTTACTTTTTAAGCCCTTAATTTTAGAATCCTTCATCAGAATGCTCTGATATTACCCTGAGAACCACACTGGATATGTGATGTTTCCCCCAGTCTTGGATTGAAGCTGGAATAACATCAGGATTTGTTTTTAGAGTTGCCTGAAAAAGAGTAAAATATGCCTTTAACAGCCTGAAGAAGATTTAAAATACAGCATTAATTAGACATTCAAGGCTTCAATTTTAAAATCCTACATCAGAATGGTCCTTAATTATTTGAGTGACCCAAAGGATATGTAGTGTCTAACCCAGAGTTTGAATGAACCTGGCTTAACACTAGGAATCCATTTTAGAGTGGCCTGAAGGAGAGTTAAATATGCCTTTAACAGCCTGAATATATGTCAATATAGCTTTACTTTTAAGCCCTTAATTTTAGAATCCTTCATCAGAATGCTCTGATATTACCGAGAGCCACACTGGATATGTGATGTTTCCCACAGTCTTGGATTGAAGCTGGCATAACATCAGGATTTGTTTTTAGAGTTGCCTGAAAAAGAGTAAAATATGCCTTTAACAGCCTGAAAAAGATTTAAAATACAGCATTAATTAGACATTCAAGGCTTCAAATTTTAAAATCCTACATCAGAATGGTCCTTAATTACCTGAGTGACCCAAAGGATATGTAGTGTCTAACCCAGAGTTTGAATGAACCTGGCTTAACACTAGAATCCATTTTAGAGTGGCCTGAAGGAGAGTTAAATATGCCTTTAACAGCCTGAATATATGTCAATATAGCTTTACTTTTAAGCCCTTAATTTTAGAATCCTTCATCAGAATGCTCTGATATTACCGAGAGCCACACTGGATATGTGATGTCTTCCCCAGTCTTGGATTGAAGCTGGCATAACATCAGGATTTGTTTTAGAGTTGCCTGAAAAAGAGTAAAATATGCCTTTAACAGCCTGAAGAAGATTTAAAATACAGCATTAATTAGACATTCAAGGCTTCAATTTTAAAATCCTACATCAGAATGGTCCTTAATTATTTGAGTGACACAATGGATATGTAGTGTCTAACCCAGAGTTTGAATGAACCTGCCTTAACACTAGGAATACATTTTAGAGTGGCCTGAAGGAGAGTTAAATATTCCTTTAATAGCCTTAATATATGTCATAATAGCTTTACTTTTAAGCCCTTAATTTTAGAATCCTTCATCAGAATGCTCTGATATTACCCGAGAGCCACACTGGATATGTGATGTCTCCCCAGTCTTGGATTGAAGCTGGCATAACATCAGGATTTGTTTTTAGAGTTGCCTGAAAAAGAGTAAAATATGCCTTTAACAGCCTGAAGAAGATTTAAAATACAGCATTAATTAGACATTCAAGGCTTCAATTTTAAAATCCTACATCAGAATGGTCCTTAATTATTTGAGTGACCCAATGGATATGTAGTGAGTTTCTAACCCAGAGTTTGAATGAACCTGGCTTAACACTAGGAATCCATTTTAGAGTGGCCTGAAGGAGATTTAAATATGCCTTTAACAGCCTTGAATATATGTCAATATAGCTTTACTTTTAAGCCCTTAATTTTAGAATCCTTCATCAGAATGCTCTGATATTACCGAGAGCCACACTGGATATGTGATGTCTCCCCCAGTCTTGGATTGAAGCTGGCATAACATCAGGATTTGTTTTTAGAGTTGCCTGAAAAAGAGTAAAATATGCCTTTAACAGCCTGAAGAAGATTTAAAATACAGCATTAATTAGACATTCAAGGCTTCAATTTTAAAATCCTACATCAGAATGGTCCTTAATTATTTGAGTGACCCAATGGATATGTATTGTCTAACCCAGAGTTTGAATGAACCTGGCTTAACACTAGGAATCCATTTTAGAGTGGCCTGAAGGAGAGTTAAATATGCCTTTAACAGCCTGAATATATGTCAATATAGCTTTACTTTTAAGCCCTTAATTTTAGAATCCTTCATCAGAATGCTCTGATATTACCCGAGAGCCACACTGGATATGTGATGTCTCCCCTAAGTCTTGGATTGAAGCTGGCATAACATCAGGATTTGTTTTTAGAGTTGCCTGAAAAAGAGTAAAATATGCCTTTAACAGCCTGAAGAAGATTTAAAATACAGCATTAATTAGACATTCAAGGCTTCAATTTTAAAATCCTACATCAGAATGGTCCTTAATTATTTGAGTGACCCAATGGATATGTAGTGTCTAACCCAGAGTTTGAATGAACCTGGCTTAACACTAGGAATCCATTTTAGAGTGGCCTGAAGGAGAGTTAAATATGCATTTAACAGCCTGAATATATGTCAATATAGCTTTACTTTTAAGCCCTTAATTTTAGAATCCTTCATCAGAATGCTCTGATATTACCTGAGAGCCACACTGGATATGTGATGTCTCCCCAGTCTTGGATTGAAGCTGGCATAACATCAGGATTTTTTTTAGAGTTGCCTGAAAAAGAGTAAAATATGCCTTTAACAGCCTGAAGAAGATTTAAAATACAGCATTAATTAGACATTCAAGGCTTCAATTTTAAAATCCTACATCAGAATGGTCCTTAATTATTTGAGTGACCCAAAGGATATGTAGTGTCTAACCCAGAGTTTGAATGAACCTGGCTTAACACTAGGAATCCATTTTAGAGTGGCCTGAAGGAGAGTTAAATATGCCTTTAACAGCCTGAATATATGTCAATATAGCTTTACTTTTAAGCCCTTAATTTTAGAATCCTTCATCAGAATGCTCTGATATTACCGAGAGCCACACTGGATATGTGATGTCTCCCCAGTCTTGGATTGAAGCTGGCATAACATCAGGATTTGTTTTAGAGTTGCCTGAAAAAGAGTAAAATATGCCTTTAACAGCCTGAAGAAGATTTAAAATACAGCATTAATTAGACATTCAAGGCTTCAATTTTAAAATCCTACATCAGAATGGTCCTTAATTACCTGAGTGACCCAATGGATATGTAGTGTCTAACCCAGAGTTTGAATGAACCTGGCTTAACACTAGGAATCCATTTTAGAGTGGCCTGAAGGAGAGTTAAATATGCCTTTAACAGCCTGAATATATGTCAATATAGCTTTACTTTTAAGCCCTTAATTTTAGAATCCTTCATCAGAATGCTCTGATATTACCCGAGAGCCACACTGGATATGTGATGTCTCCCCAGTCTTGGATTGAAGCTGGCATAACATCAGGATTTGTTTTTAGAGTTGCCTGAAAAAGAGTAAAATATGCCTTTAACAGCCTGAAGAAGATTTAAAATACAGCATTAATTAGACATTCAAGGCTTCAATTTTAAAATCCTACATCAGAATGGTCCTTAATTACCTGAGTGACCCAATGGATATGTAGTGTCTAACCCAGAGTTTGAATGAACCTGGCTTAACACTAGGAATCCATTTTAGAGTGGCCTGAAGGAGAGTTAAATATGCCTTTAACAGCCTGAATATATGTCAATATAGCTTTACTTTTAAGCCCTTAATTTTAGAATCCTTCATCAGAATGCTCTGATATTACCGAGAGCCACACTGGATATGTGATGTCTCCCCAGTCTTGGATTGAAGCTGGCATAACATCAGGATTTGTTTTTAGAGTTGCCTGAAAAAGAGTAAAATATGCCTTTAACAGCCTGAAGAAGATTTAAAATACAGCATTAATTAGACATTCAAGGCTTCAATTTTAAAATCCTACATCAGAATGGTCCTTAATTATTTGAGTGACCCAATGGATATGTAGTGTCTAACCCAGAGTTTGAATGAACCTGGCTTAACACTAGGAATACATTTTAGAGTGGCCTGAAGGAGATTTAAATATGCCTTTAACAGCCTGAATATATGTCAATATAGCTTTACTTTTAAGCCCTTAATTTTAGAATCCTTCATCAGAATGCTCTGATATTACCCGAGAGCCACACTGGATATGTGATGTCTCCCCCAGTCTTGGATTGAAGCTGGCATAACATCAGGATTTGTTTTTAGAGTTGCCTGAAAAAGAGTAAAATATGCCTTTAACAGCCTGAAGAAGATTTAAAATACAGCATTAATTAGACATTCAAGGCTTCAATTTTAAAATCCTACATCAGAATGGTCCTTAATTATTTGAGTGACCCAATGGATATGTAGTGTCTAACCCAGAGTTTGAATGAACCTGGCTTAACAGTAGGAATCCATTTTAGAGTGGCCTGAAGGAGAGTTAAATATGCATTTAACAGCCTGAATATATGCCAACCTTTTAATATATGATGGCCTGAAGGAGAGTTAAATATGCCTTTAACAGCCTGAATATATTACTTTTAAGCCCTTAATTTTAGAATCCTTCATCAGAATGCTCTGATATTACCGAGAGCCACACTGGATATGTGATGTCTCCCCCCCAGTCTTGAATTGAAGCTGGAATAACATCAGGATTTGTTTTTAGAGTTGCCTGAAAAAGAGTAAAATATGCCTTTAACAGCCTGAAGAAGATTTAAAATACAGCATTAATTAGACATTCAAGGCTTCAATTTTAAAATCCTACATCAGAATGGTCCTTAATTATTTGAGTGACCCAATGGATATGTATTGTCTAACCCAGAGTTTGAATGAACCTGGCTTAACACTAGGAATCCATTTTAGAGTGGCCTGAAGGAGAGTTAAATATGCCTTTAACAGCCTGAATATATGTCAATATAGCTTTACTTTTAAGCCCTTAATTTTAGAATCCTTCATCAGAATGCTCTGATATTACCCGAGAGCCACACTGGATATGTGATGTCTCCCCCAGTCTTGGATTGAAGCTGGCATAACATCAGGATTTGTTTTTAGAGTTGCCTGAAAAAGAGTAAAATATGCCTTTAACAGCCTGAAGAAGATTTAAAATACAGCATTAATTAGACATTCAAGGCTTCAATTTTAAAATCCTACATCAGAATGGTCCTTAATTATTTGAGTGACCCAAAGGATATGTATTGTCTAACCCAGAGTTTGAATGAACCTGGCTTAACACTAGGAATACATTTTAGAGTGGCCTGAAGGAGAGTTAAATATGCCTTTAACAGCCTGAATATATGTCAATATAGCTTTACTTTTAAGCCCTTAATTTTAGAATCCTTCATCAGAATGCTCTGATATTACCGAGAGCCACACTGGATATGTGATGTCTCCCCCAGTCTTGGATTGAAGCTGGCATAACATCAGGATTTGTTTTTAGAGTTGCCTGAAAAAGAGTAAAATATGCCTTTAACAGCCTGAAGAAGATTTAAAATACAGCATTAATTAGACATTCAAGGCTTCAATTTTAAAATCCTACATCAGAATGGTCCTTAATTATTTGAGTGACCCAATGGATATGTAGTGTCTAACCCAGAGTTTGAATGAACCTGGCTTAACACTAGGAATCCATTTTAGAGTGGCCTGAAGGAGATTTAAATATGCCTTTAACAGCCTTGAATATATGTCAATATAGCTTTACTTTTAAGCCCTTAATTTTAGAATCCTTCATCAGAATGCTCTGATATTACCCGAGAGCCACACTGGATATGTGATGTCTCCCCAGTCTTGGATTGAAGCTGGCATAACATCAGGATTTGTTTTTAGAGTTGCCTGAAAAAGAGTAAAATATGCCTTTAACAGCCTGAAGAAGATTTAAAATACAGCATTAATTAGACATTCAAGGCTTCAATTTTAAAATCCTACATCAGAATGGTCCTTAATTATTTGAGTGACCCAAAGGATATGTATTGTCTAACCCAGAGTTTGAATGAACCTGGCTTAACACTAGGAATACATTTTAGAGTGGCCTGAAGGAGAGTTAAATATGCCTTTAATAGCCTGAATATATGTCAATATAGCTTTACTTTTAAGCCCTTAATTTTAGAATCCTTCATCAGAATGCTCTGATATTACCCGAGAGCCACACTGGATATGTGATGTCTCCCCAGTCTTGGATTGAAGCTGGCATAACATCAGGATTTGTTTTTAGAGTTGCCTGAAAAAAGAGTAAAATATGCCTTTAACAGCCTGAAGAAGATTTAAAATACAGCATTAATTAGACATTCAAGGCTTCAATTTAAAATCCTACATCAGAATGGTCCTTAATTATTTGAGTGACCCAAAGGATATGTAGTGTCTAACCCAGAGTTTGAATGAACCTGGCTTAACACTAGGAATCCATTTTAGAGTGGCCTGAAGGAGAGTTAAATATGCCTTTAACAGCCTGAATATATGTCAATATAGCTTTACTTTTAAGCCCTTAATTTTAGAATCCTTCATCAGAATGCTCTGATATTACCCTGAGAGCCACACTGGATATGTGATGTCTCCCCAGTCTTGGATTGAAGCTGGCATAACATCAGGATTTGTTTTTAGAGTTGCCTGAAAAAAGAGTAAAATATGCCTTTAACAGCCTGAAGAAGATTTAAAATACAGCATTAATTAGACATTCAAGGCTTCAATTTTAAAATCCTACATCAGAATGGTCCTTAATTATTTGAGTGACCCAAAGGATATGTATTGTCTAACCCAGAGTTTGAATGAACCTGGCTTAACACTAGGAATACATTTTAGAGTGGCCTGAAGGAGAGTTAAATATGCCTTTAATAGCCTTAATATATGTCAATATAGCTTTACTTTTAAGCCCTTAATTTTAGAATCCTTCATCAGAATGCTCTGATATTACCTGAGAGCCACACTGGATATGTGATGTCTCCCCAGTCTTGGATTGAAGCTGGCATAACATCAGGATTTGTTTTTAGAGTTGCCTGAAAAAGAGTAAAATATGCCTTTAACAGCCTGAAGAAGATTTAAAATACAGCATTAATTAGACATTCAAGGCTTCAATTTTAAAATCCTACATCAGAATGGTCCTTAATTATTTGAGTGACCCAATGGATATGTAGTGTCTAACCCAGAGTTTGAATGAACCTGGCTTAACACTAGGAATCCATTTTAGAGTGGCCTGAAGGAGAGTTAAATATGCCTTTAACAGCCTGAATATATGTCAATATAGCTTTACTTTTAAGCCCTTAATTTTAGAATCCTTCATCAGAATGCTCTGATATTACCGAGAGCCACACACTGGATATGTGATGTCTCCCCCAGTCTTGGATTGAAGCTGGCATAACATCAGGATTTGTTTTTAGAGTTGCCTGAAAAAGAGTAAAATATGCCTTTAACAGCCTGAAGAAGATTTTAAAATACAGCATTAATTAGACATTCAAGGCTTCAATTTTAAAATCCTACATCAGAATGGTCCTTAATTATTTGAGTGACCCAATGGATATGTAGTGTCTAACCCAGAGTTTGAATGAACCTGGCTTAACACTAGGAATACATTTTAGAGTGGCCTGAAGGAGAGTTAAATATGCCTTTAACAGCCTGAATATATGTCAATATAGCTTTACTTTTAAGCCCTTAATTTTAGAATCCTTCATCAGAATGCTCTGATATTACCGGAGAGCCACACTGGATATGTGATGTCTCCCCAGTCTTGAATTGAAGCTGGCATAACATCAGGATTTGTTTTTAGAGTTGCCTGAAAAAGAGTAAAATATGCCTTTAACAGCCTGAAGAAGATTTAAAATACAGCATTAATTAGACATTCAAGGCTTCAATTTTAAAATCCTACATCAGAATGGTCCTTAATTATTTACTTGAGAAGCAATGGATATGTAGTGTTAACCCAAAGTTTCAAAGACATTTTAGAGTGGCCTGAAGGAGATTTAAATATGCATTTAACAGCTTGAATATATGTCTAGCTTTAAATAATGAATCCTTCATTTAAAATGTGATCCTAACATCAGGATTTGTTTTTAGAGTTGCCTGAAAAAGAGTAAAATATGCCTTTAACAGCCTGAAGAAGATTTAAAATACAGCATTAATTAGATATTCAAGGCTTCAATTTTAAAATCCTACATCAGAATGGTCCTTAATTATTTGAGTGACCCAATTGATATGTAGTGTCTAACCCAGAGTTTGAATGAACCTGGCTTAACAGTAGGAATCCATTTTAGAGTGGCCTGAAGGAGATTTAAATATGCCTTTAACAGCCTGAATATATGTCAATATAACTTTACTTTTAAGCCCTTAATTTTAGAATCCTTCATCAGAATGCTCTGATATTACCCGAGAGCCACACCGGATATGTGATGTCTCCCCTGACTTGGAATGAAGCTGGCATAACATCAGGATTTGTTTTAGAGTTGCCTGAAAAAGAGTAAAATATGCCTTTAACAGCCTGAAGAAGATTTAAAATACAGCATTAATTAGACATTCAAGGCTTCAATTTTAAAATCCTACATCAGAATGGTCCTTAATTATTTGAGTGACCCAAAGGATATGTAGTGTCTAACCCAGAGTTTGAATGAACCTGGCTTAACACTAGGAATCCATTTTAGAGTGGCCTGAAGGAGATTTAAATATGCCATTTAACAGCCTTGAATATATGTCAATATAGCTTTACTTTTAAGCCCTTAATTTTAGAATCCTTCATCAGAATGCTCTGATATTACCTGAGAGCCACACTGGGTATGTGATGTCTCCCCAGTCTTGGATTGAAGCTGGCATAACATCAGGATTTGTTTTTAGAGTTGCCTGAAAAAGAGTAAAATATGCCTTTAACAGCCTGAAGAAGATTTAAAATACAGCATTAATTAGACATTCAAGGCTTCAATTTTAAAATCCTACATCAGAATGGTCCTTAATTATTTGAGTGACCCAATGGATATGTAGTGTCTAACCCAGAGTTTGAATGAACCTGGCTTAACACTAGGAATCCATTTTAGAGTGGCCTGAAGGAGATTTAAATATGCCTTTAACAGCTTGAATATATGTCAATATAGCTTTACTTTTAAGCCCTTAATTTTAGAATCCTTCATCAGAATGCTCTGATATTACCTGAGAGACACACTGGATATGTGATGTCTCCCCAGTCTTGGATTGAAGCTGGAATAACATCAGGATTTGTTTTTAGAGTTGCCTGAAAAAGAGTAAAATATGCCTTTAACAGCCTGAAGAAGATTTAAAATACAGCATTAATTAGACATTCAAGGCTTCAATTTTAAAATCCTACATCAGAATGGTCCTTAATTATTTGAGTGACCCAAAGGATATGTATTGTCTAACCCAGAGTTTGAATGAACCTGGCTTAACACTAGGAATACATTTTAGAGTGGCCTGAAGGAGAGTTAAATATGCCTTTAACAGCCTGAATATATGTCAATATAGCTTTACTTTTAAGCCCTTAATTTTAGAATCCTTCATCAGAATGCTCTGATATTTTGAGAGCCACACTGGATATGTGATGTCTCCCCCAGTCTTGGATTGAAGCTGGCATAACATCAGGATTTGTTTTTAGAGTTGCCTGAAAAAGAGTAAAATATGCCTTTAACAGCCTGAAGAAGATTTAAAATACAGCATTAATTAGACATTCAAGGCTTCAATTTTAAAATCCTACATCAGAATGGTCCTTAATTATTTGAGTGACCCAAAGGATATGTATTGTCTAACCCAGAGTTTGAATGAACCTGGCTTAACACTAGGAATACATTTTAGAGTGGCCTGAAGGAGAGTTAAATATGCCTTTAATAGCCTGAATATATGTCAATATAGCTTTACTTTTAAGCCCTTAATTTTAGAATCCTTCATCAGAATGCTCTGATATTACCTGAGAGCCACACTGGATATGTGATGTCTCCCCAGTCTTGGATTGAAGCTGGCATAACATCAGGATTTGTTTTTAGAGTTGCCTGAAAAAGAGTAAAATATGCCTTTAACAGCCTGAAGAAGATTTAAAATACAGCATTAATTAGACATTCAAGGCTTCAATTTTAAAATCCTACATCAGAATGGTCCTTAATTATTTGGAGTGACCCAAAGGATATGTAGTGTCTAACCCAGAGTTTGAATGAACCTGGCTTAACAGTAGGAACCATTTTAGAGTGGCCTGAAGGAGAGTTAAATATGCCTTTAACAGCCTGAATATATGTCAATATAGCTTTACTTTTAAGCCCTTAATTTTAGAATCCTTCATCAGAATGCTCTGATATTACCCGAGAACCACACTGGATATGTGATGTCTCCCCAGTCTTGGAATGAAGCTGGAAATAACATCAGGATTTGTTTTTAGAGTTGCCTGAAAAAAGAGTAAAATATGCCTTTAACAGCCTGAAGAAGATTTAAAATACAGCATTAATTAGACATTCAAGGCTTCAATTTTTAAAATCCTACATCAGAATGGTCCTTAATTATTTGAGTGACCCAAAGGATATGTATTGTCTAACCCAGAGTTTGAATGAACCTGGCTTAACACTAGGAATCCATTTTAGAGTGGCCTGAAGGAGAGTTAAATATGCCTTTAACAGCCTGAATATATGTCAATATAGCTTTACTTTTAAGCCCTTAATTTTAGAATCCTTCATCAGAATGCTCTGATATTACCTGAGAGCCACACTGGATATGTGATGTCTCCCCCCAGTCTTGGATTGAAGCTGGAATAACATCAGGATTTGTTTTTAGAGTTGCCTGAAAAAGAGTAAAATATGCCTTTAACAGCCTGAAGAAGATTTAAAATACAGCATTAATTAGACATTCAAGGCTTCAATTTTAAAATCCTACATCAGAATGGTCCTTAATTATTTGAGTGACCCAAAGGATATATGGTGTCTAACCCAGAGTTTGAATGAACCTGGCTTAACACTAGGAATCCATTTTAGAGTGGCCTGAAGGAGATTTAAATATGCATTTAACAGCTTGAATATATGTCAATATAGCTTTACTTTTAAGCCCTTAATTTTAGAATCCTTCATCCGAATGCTCTGATATTACCTGAGATACACACTGGGTATGTGATGTCTCCCCCAGTCTTGGATTGAAGCTGGAATAACATCAGGATTTGTTTTTAGAGTTGCCTGAAAAAGAGTAAAATATGCCTTTAACAGCCTGAAGAAGATTTAAAATACAGCATTAATTAGACATTCAAGGCTTCAATTTTAAAATCCTACACCAGAATGGTCCTTAATTACCTGAGTGACGCAATGGATATGTAGTGTCTAACCCAAAGGAATGAACCTGGCTTAACAGTAGGAATCCATTTTAGAGTGGCCTGAAGGAGAGTTAAATATGCATTTAACAGCCTGAATATATGCCAACCTGGCTTAACAGTAGGAATCCATTTTAGAGTGGCCTGAAGGAGAGTTAAATATGCCTTTAACAGCCTGAATATATGTCAATATAGCTTTACTTTTAAGCCCTTAATTTTAGAATCCTTCATCAGAATGCTCTGATATTACCTGAGCCACACTGGATATGTGATGTCCCCCAGTCTTGGATTGAAGCTGGCATAACATCAGGATTTGTTTTTAGAGTTGCCTGAAAAAGAGTAAAATATGCCTTTAACAGCCTGAAGAAGATTTAAAATACAGCATTAATTAGACATTCAAGGCTTCAATTTTAAAATCCTACATCAGAATGGTCCTTAATTATTTGAGTGACCCAATGGATATGTATTGTCTAACCCAGAGTTTGAATGAACCTGGCTTAACACTAGGAATCCATTTTAGAGTGGCCTGAATGAGA